>VZTL01045766.1:36129-55922 GCA_013400535.1 Scopus umbretta | reverse complement strand
CTCTTAAAAAAAAAAAATCCTCCCTTCCCCCCCCCCCCCCATCTATTTCTAACAAAAGCTTTGTGCCTTAGCAATGTTGTGAGTTGGCACCATGGCCCCCAAAGACATTGCTGTGTTTGCCCGCTTGCAGGTAAGCTGCCAGATGGACTTCACCAGAAAGGGAAACTCCTCCCTTCAAATTACTGCAGCTAATTGTAATGGAGTTACTGCAGACATACATCCCTTTGAACCACATGTATGTACAAGCAGCCATTAGTGGCATCGTGGCACCATGCTCTTAAATTTCCCTTGTGGACTCTTTCTTTTTTTTATGGTTTAAAGCTGTTGACAGCCTTAAGCCTACAACCTGTGTAGCTAGGTCCAGGTTGGGCAGAAAGGCCTCTCACTTCAGCCAGTGTGACCACTTTTTGGAAGTTATCTTTGACTTTAGGAGCCTTCATTTCCACTGAGCTATTTCAAGGCTTCTTTCTTCAGCCAAGATTAGCTGCAGGACCTTCCCTTTGACCTCCAGTGGAACTGAAGGTACTCAGCAAATCAGTATGAAGTTTATCAAGTTGGATTTCAAAAAGCAGGAAATCTAGAGCTATTGTCAAAATCTGTTCGTTTTTGGCCAGTTTTCACATCTGGCAGCTCCCATTTCACTGCATACATTGGTTCTAGCCGGGTGTACAGCAATAAATGGCCCTGGTGTTATTTCTAATTTACTAAGTTGAAGGCTACATGGTTAGTCCTTGTAAGAGTTACAAGATTATTTTTCATGTCATTGTACTTCCAAGAGATGCTTCATAGGTTCTAGTGTAAGAGACATCTTAACGTTTCAATGTTTTTTACCCATCTATCAAGAAAGAGGTATGCAAGAAATTATACAAAAGTGCCTTCCCTTCTGAAAGCCCCAGTCCCTTTCTATAGAATGAGGTACAAAAACATCAGCCTGAAACAGTCTGCTCCTCAAGGTGAGGATGTTTTCAAGGCTATTGGGAGAAAGTGAAATCTCATTGTGCGGTGCTGTGGTTGGGGAAAGAGAGATGGTTTGGTTCATTAATCATCTAGCATCATTGATTCTATAACTTTCTTTCTTTCTTCTTAGGTGAACACTTACAGAAGGCGGCTTTCATTATACCTTGTATATATAATTGCAAAAAAGCATAGCCAGATATAGGTGTTCTCCAGGGACATGTGGGCATGGGGAACGGTGCAAAATAAGAGCTACTTGCTGCCATTCTGTACTTTAAATGTTTTCCTAATCTTTCTTCTTGCATTAATTTTTTCTTCTCATAGAAAAAACTGCTAGAAAACCCTTTCTACTGGAACCTCTCAAACAAACCAAGAGACAGCAGCCCCACAACAGACCTCCTTGCTCCTGGGGATTTCCATTTTATCTGTTTCAAAACCCAAGCACAGAGGCCCTAAAATGCCCAGTTCAATACATACAGCAAATCACTGCCAGAGCCAAAAGTATCATCACCTTCCTCCCTCGAGTGCCATCCCTGCTTCAACTCTGCGAGCGTCTGCTCTTGTCCTCAGCTCTCTCCTCCTCAAGGCACAGGGATCAGGATGAGCTCAGCATGCAAACGGAGGCTGCCTGGCTCCTTCCTATGATGCCACTGTAATAGTTTCCACTGAATGTCNGAAAGTCAAGACTGGAAAAAGCCATGCAAAAATTAAGATTTAATATTAATGCAGGCTATTTTGTCGTTTTTTTTTTTTTTTTCAAAAATAAAATAGCGAGCCCTAGGGGAACATATGACACAATCATCTCCCTTCTGCTGTTCTTTCTGCATCATCTTGTACAACACACACCGCTTTGTGGGACGACCTCTGAGAGGAATTTGCCACAGGTGCTAGTAAAACTAACCACATTTTTTTTTGCAGCTTTATTGCCATCCGCCTCATTGGTTTGTCAAAGTCCCTCAGCGCGGCGTGCTTGCTGCAGCTACAAGTAACCTCAAAGCAGGTTTGCTGTGAGGGGCCAGCAGATGAGTCGACTGAGGCAGTGCTACAATTTTTTGCCCCTCACTAACCTTTCACAACACCTACCTGTTTATTAGGTCTTTAAAGCACTTAGGCATACTTGTGGGTTTCTGTAAAATTGAAAAACAAGAAATGTCCCCCGATTCTCAGGAAACCATACAAAACCGCACCAGAAATCTGTCAGCTAGTCTGAAGTGTGTTCTCACTGTGCCTGCCTCAGTAGGAATGGGGGGACTAATACAGATCAAAAGAAAAACTGACCTGGCATTAGCTGAAATGAAAACAAACCTAAAAATGTGCCTCAGCTCTTTTAACAAGTAAATATTGTTTCACTTCAGTTTTTCTTCATAATTTTGACCAGCTTGGGATTTCCTGCTCTTGGATAGATGTCTCAAAGCAAAGCAGAGCTGCTCGGTGTTTCCCTGCCAGGCGTAAGGGCCAGCCCCTGGGAAAGGCTGCATCCCTTCTGGCTCTTCGCGGAGAGGCTAGGGCACGTGGGCACGCAGCTCTGGTCCCCCCAGGAGGACAGGCAGGGTGTCCTGCCCACTGCCCGTGTCGCTTCCTCCCATAAACCCGCAGCAACACCTTTCCCTTTCATCATGCTCGGTTTTCGTGCCTTTTGCTCCAAGCCATAACACTAGCACAAAACTCCTTTCACTTGTCTCATGGGGTTTCATTAGCAGCTGCTGGGGGCTGCTCCTGGGGGTCACAACCCTTCAGGTCTGGCTGCCCTGCAGGGCTCATATTAAAGAGCACACCTTGCTTTTGATTTTCCTTACTCTTTCCCATGGTCTGAGACTTCAGGCAGTGGCTCCCCTGTACAGCCAGGCTCTCTGTTTGCCCAGACATTTGAGTGTCCCAGAGATGGAGCTCTCTTAGCAAAAGCAGACAGCAGCTGAGTCACTGGAGGGAAACAGCTACTTCCAGGGCATGAATCAAGCCCTCCTGAAGCAAATACTTAAAAAAAGCTCGTTAACCCCATTCTGAAAAGTGGCTGTTTCTTCCTGTAATTACAAAGTAAGGAGCATAATAGGCAGATAAGTCCCACTGCAGATGTCTAAAAGCTGGGTGAAAGTAACTCTTTTGTGTCCCCCAAAGCCAGCAACCACCAAATAAAAAGGCTCTCGGTGCTCTGCCAGCTCATTCCGCATGCCATAAAAACTGGAGCACAGATCTAGGGGTCCTTTTGGTTAAGGGAAAGATCCTCATGGACATCCATCTCCTGCACTCAGAGGGATGCAGCTGTGATTTGCTTAGGAGATGCTCCTGTACCAGGGTCTGATCACAAGACCTGATGTTCTTAGCTATTTTTTTGCCAACAGGTGTTGGGCAACATTATTATGTACTGGAAAAGGCACTTTTTGGTGCTGCAGCTGCTGCCTCACCTCATGGGGAGCTGGAAGGTCTGGAAGGGGACCAGGCAGAAGGGATAGTACAGGGAGGGTTAGAGGATGCAACAGATTCTGGGCTTCACCGCCACCCCTAAGAGAGGAGGTATGAAAGAGTACTATGAAATACCGAGTGCATGGAGGCAGTGAGTCAGACATGAATACAGGTCTTTATCTAACAACCTATGGGGCACCCTAGGAAAATAAACCCTTCAAAACATTTGAAATAAATTAAAACAACATTTGCTTTAGACACCGCATGATTAAATTATGGATCTCATTGTCACAGTGTGTAACTGGACTCAAATAAGAATTAGATAACTCAGGTGAATGCCCACTACATTTTGCCTGTTGCTTTTACTCTTTCCCAAAGCATCTTGTACTTAATTACTGTGCTTGCAGATAGTGTATGGGTATTTGGTCTCACTCAGTACAGTGCTCTGACTCAGTGCAGTGACCAAAGACAGCAGGTGGTGACCTATTTCACATTTCAGTAAGTTGCTCTTGACAATCTACATCCACTGGCTCCAGAATGGTTTTATTGTACATATGGCGCACACCTTTCTAGTGCCTATTGCTGCTGCTGCTCCTGGCATAAAAATAAAATTAGAGCTCTCCCTCCTTATCCAACTAATATTGAAAGGGTTGTTGATCTCCTGCAGGGTCCAGGTCATAAGTGGCCGAATTCACAGATTTATCTAATAGGTACTCATTCTGTAAAAGTGAGTCCCAGGGAGGGAATTTTAACTTGCAGTTTTCAGGAAATTATTATCAGGTATTTTTTTACCCTTTCATTTAGCTTATGGTATTCTGCTTTGTGCATGCTATTTAATAACAATGATTTCTTGAGGATGGGAGAACATTGCTCAAATCTGTGGTCTGAATTACTCAGAGAGGGAGATCATATCTACAGTTATTCTGGTGTGCATTGGTACCTTAATCAAGCCAGTTAATGGATGAGAAACAATGTCTCCATCACCTAGCTCAGGTTTTGGAAAGAAACAAACCCATCAGAAGTGTAAAAGCAATTAATCTTGGATCTGTCTAAGCCACTGTCTTAATCTTGTCTAATTCCAGTGTTTCAGCACTTCTAATAGTTTTCAGCACTTGTGGTTTCGCCTCAACCATTTAGCAAAATACAACTCAGAATTATAAACTGGCTTGGCCAACCCAAAAGTGCCTTTTTCAATGAATTGATTGAACTATTTTCTCTCAGCTTTAGGGCCAATTCTTTGCTCAGAGAGATGGCTATCACAATCAGTTCCACTGTAGGAGTGTTGAAAGCGCAGGCTGTGGGCTGTGCAACCATCTAGGACTATCTTCTATGGTAACTTGAACACTTGTGGTACCTCCTCCTCTGCCTTCTTTCAATTAATCTAACAGATTTATTGCCATTCTACTACTGTGTTCAGCAAACTATTTCCCAGGGTTAAACTTGCCAGACTTTGCAGTCTTCTTATGATTGGGATGTGCTTTGATTTGCGGGTCCATCATGTGCTCTGTCATTTTGTTTTCCACCTAGCTGGTTTCCCTTCCTTTACACTGCACAGTCAGCTGGAGGTCAGGCTAAATATTTAGATTTTAACATTACAAAAAAAGGGAGGTAAAAAGTCTCAAAGGTGGCCTATAGAAGATTCCCCTTGGTGTGGAGAACTGCTGTCCCAGCCACTGGTTTTAATCAGAAAAATGGTTCCCAAACCAACAATTTCCCTTATGAAATAAAACACAGCCACCAGTGTCTGTCTGCTGTTCTGCTGGAGTACTCACTAGAGGAGCTGCCCAGCCTCTGCCTGTCTCCTTCCCCAGTGGCAGTTGCCTGCGAGGATGGGCACCTGCTCCTCGTGCCCAGTTCCCACGAAGCCTGGCCAAGCTGTGTCCTTGGCCATATCCCCCCACTGCTGCTCACTCTTCTCCAAAATGGAGGGGTGAGCAGCAATGGTGCAGCTGGGTCTTGCTTGCTCCTCCAAGCCGTGCACCACATCCTTTGCCTACACAGTGACTCACTGCCAGTTATACTGTCCAGCGCTTGTGCATCACCCCAGTGTCAGCTCAGGGCACACAGCCTCCACTCTCCCCACTGCGCTGCCTTTTTCCCCAATAACCTCTTATTCTCTGATCTTCTTCATTGCCCCAATCACATATGTAAATGTCTGGTCCAACTCTGGACCATATCCATACAGTCTCTTCGTCCTTGGTTTGTCCCCACACCCCTACTTTGACATTCGTCCCGGGCACCCCATGGCTACCCCATCACCCCAGCTCCCTCCTCCAGCCCTCTGTCACTGTCTCAAGTGCTGCATCAAGATGGGCAGAAGCTGCTCCCTTGCTAGCAAGGCAGCCCAGTCTCTTGTTACTTTAATAGAGTCACTGATAGTGCAGCAGTTCATCTGTAACTGTGGCTGTATTGTGAATGGTCATGTCCCTTTGGTGGCCCTACACTCCTTTTCCAGGGAACCCCAGTGCATTTAACAATGTTCCCAAGTGAGATTTAGTGGTGGCAGAATTAGGAAGCCCTGGTTCTAGGCCATGTCATGGCAGACTTGTCTTCATGCAGAACATCCTTTCCTTTCCCATGGACCCACAAACTTAATCTTTCAGGCACCCAGTCCCTCACCTATTGCTAAAGCTCCTTACTTCTCCTCCAGCTCTTCCACCTACCTTGCCTGTCTGCTAGTCTCTGACCCCTCTCCCCATGTCTTTGTGCACCATCATCCAATCCTTATTGCATGGAGGTGTTTCTTCAGGAAGCAAAGCAAACAGATCAATTTTCAAAGTATTATGAAATTCATTAGATTGGCAGCAAGGGAAGTCTTCCTGAATTACTGAATAAAAGTGCTGACAGAGTTTGGTGTCACTGGAGAACCACCGGTCATGCAAATAATCAAACAGGAATTAGCTTTTGTATTTGAGTTGTAATGTTGCAATTTAAGAATAACTTCTGTTCAGAAAAAGAAAACAACTTAGAAATGTGTTGCAAAGCAGAAGTCCCTTTTTCCACAACCCAAGTGTAGCAAAGGGAGATCAAAGGGCTTAATTTTTCCCATAGTTTCAAGCTGAATAAATACACTGAATAAATAAAACTATATCAAGTGAAGTGTTCCAAAACAAAGTGTCATTTTTATAGAAAACTGAAATCACTCTATTCCCAAAATGCTGAACTTGCATCTTTCAAGCTTATTAAAATGTAAGGGCTTTTTTAATTTTGTGAAAAGTTTTATGAGAATGGCCATCTTTCTGAAAAAGGGTTTTGCTTTTAACAAACCAGCATGTTTGAGTGGAGAGGATCCACTGCAATGTTTCCAACTGCTTGCACACCATTTTGGACGCGGCCTCCGAAGCCCATAGTCCCAGTCTGGGAGCTGACACAGACCTGCAGTGGTCACTTCCTTCAGGCTAGAGCTACCCTGATAGTTAAGGTTGCCCTGAAGGTCAGTCTAAAGCCTGCAGTGGACAGATATACCCACAGTAAACCCCAAATATGCCATGGCACCCATAGGATTAAGGTTTCCTTGGGTTTGGTGAACCTATTGGCACAAATCTACCACCTGTCACTTGCTGAGACTCTTCCCCATGCCTGGAGCCCACCTGGACATGCAGACATGCCAGTGGGTGCCCCAGGAGCCCCAACTCCAGAGTCCCTGCTCCTGCTGGACCTCCATTTCCCTTTCCCCAAAGCCAGACCGGCTCCCTGCAGGACCATCCTTCATGCACCAGCACTGAAGGGCTTGGCTGCCTGCCCCTGGGGATGGTCCAGGCAAGCAGGGGTAGTTCATGCACTTCAGGCTGGAAGACGGAGCCTTAAAGACCAGATAACCAGTGCTCCATGCTTTTGCTTCCTATCAGATTTTGTATCACCTGTTCAGACTGCAAACTCACAAGACTGCCTTGTAATACGCTGTACAGCAACCAATGCGGCATGTTTCCATTGCAGCTGTTACCACGACACAAGCAAATCTTTGTCAAGGCTAAAAAGCTTTCTTAAACAAGTGCACTGATAACCCCGTCTAGCTGCTTATCGATGCTTTTATGTCTCGTTGCTAGTTTTTACACTTTGAGGTCTCTTTGTCTCTGCCTAAGTTGACTTTTGGCAAGAAAAATACTTATAGGAATATAGATAGTATCGCAAAGCAACAATAATCACAACCCCAGATAAGCGGTTCGGGTGTGCTGTCCCTCCTTCACCATAGATGAGTGAATGACCTATATTTGGCTTGTGGCTAGCCTGTACCTGGTACATCAGAGCCTCAGCCCCTGCCCTCCTGTTCTTCATATTGACTAATAATAACAACTCCTTTGCGAGCTGTTTACCACCCACATATATCTACCCCCAAAAAACCCCAGAGGAAATAACATGAGGTAACATGCTTTTTCTATTTATAAACAGAAAAAAGATGATTCCCAGTAATAAAACAGATAGATGTTTATCTGCTACAGCAGAAATGTTGAGTCGATTTTTTGAAATTCCAAACATGAAGTTTCCTTTGCTTGTGTCAAAGCTGTTTCATCTTCTCTCACAACCTACACCACCACCTCCTCTTTCTCATTATCTTCACCAAACTCCTTCCTTCATCCCTTGCCTTGCCCGGCTGCATGTGAAGAGACTGCCCTGGCCGAGCCAGGATGGCAGGGACAACCTACGGTCACAAGCGCCTGCAGAACTTTTGCTAGGTCAATGATGCTGTTTCTGCAAACTGTGTTCAGGATAGAAACACACTGCAGCTCCATGGATCTCACTTGCCCAATGCATCTGGCAAAGGCTTTGGAAAGATGTGGGGCATCTCCGCTCCGTTAGTTACTTCTCCATCCTCTGCCTCAGTTTTTCTGTCTGTAAAATGGTAGAGATCAGGCAGATCTTTCTTGTAAAAGGATTTGAGCTCTGGAGTGGAAAAGGCTGGAGTTTAGGTGTATTGCAATAGACCCAAAAGCATTAGCAGGTCCTCCTGCTCAGTGCTGGATTCAAATGTGTCTCTTCCAAAAGCATTCACAGAAGAAGCAAGCAAGTTCAGCATGTGTGTTTACTGGCTTTCCTTGCAGAGAGGTCATTCACTCCCCTCCCACCCTCTTTCCTTGGCCTTTTGGCCTAAGAAACTCAAGGCAAAGCCATTACCATCTCATCTAAAATTATCCTCCTCTTTCAAGGCATGCTGACAAATGGCAAGGCCATATGTTTGCACAGCTCTCACCCAGGTGAGCATGCTGCATTCCTCCTGGAGCTGCTGTTGAAAGTGGGACACAGCGGGTGACATGGCACTTGTCAGGTAGGACAGCTGTGGCAGAGCCCAGATGTGAAAACAGATTTCCTTTCAGTCTCAGTTTTACCCATGGGCCAACCCCCTCTAGAAAATAGCTAGACCAAATCACAACAA
Source organism: Scopus umbretta (assembly GCA_013400535.1). Taxonomy (NCBI): domain Eukaryota; kingdom Metazoa; phylum Chordata; class Aves; order Pelecaniformes; family Scopidae; genus Scopus; species Scopus umbretta. The sequence goes on along the minus strand of VZTL01045766.1, from coordinate 47,197 downwards.
AACAGCTTGTCAAGACACAACCTGAAACTGCCTAATTACATTTAACAGTGGCCACAGAGAAAACGGGATATTTTTGCATTTGAGTGGGTGCCTCTAACTTTCAATTTTTTGCTGTGCTTTTTTTCATTCAAAGCACTGTTTGAAGCTGCAGTTTGTAGTTTCCCAACCTGCATGTTCTGAGAAACATACTCTGTTACAAATTTTCCCTGCGAAAGAGTTGTAGTGGCAGGACTGAGAAAATGATTCTGTCTAGAAAATGCCTTTAATAACAGAAATTTGAGCGATTCCATTTATTTATTTAATCAGAGGAATGAAGAAAATCTGAAGCTGGATCCATGTAAATTTAAGTTAAAAAAAGGAAAGTTTTGACCAGTGGAAATGACAGTTAATGACAGTTGAGGTGAAAGAAAACTCCAAAGCTTTCCACTTTTCTATCTTTCTGTTTGACTCTCTGTCAATCCGATAGGAAGGAGAAGCCAATCCATGAGACTGAAGTTATTTAAACATTGGCATGACTCCTTGAAAGAAATGGCAGGTCCATCATGACTTGGAAGTCTTTGACATGAAAGCTAGCTCTCTTTTAAAATGAAATCTTCCAGTCTAGTTGAGTTTGCTGGTTCAGTTGTGCTTAATAAGGTAATTTCTAAGGAATTCAGCAAGAGAATTAGTACTGATGTATCCTGGATGACAGAACTGGCTCAGTAGGTGAGACACAGCCTTCAGAAATGTACCCAGCAAAAATGCAGACATTTGCTTATGTATCACTAAAAATGCGTTATATTTCAAGACAAATTTTCTGAAGTATAGTGTATCTCTAGTACTGCCCATCCTGCATCTCACTCGTATTTTCATTTATCTACTATTTGCCTATCATGAATTCAAGGCTGAAGCTATCTTTTATGTGCACAGCCCTTGTTGCACCACATTTACATGCATGTGAGTAGCCTGAGCTAGCAACTGCTTGATGGGTTTCCTGGCCTGACTTAGAAATTATCCAAGTTTTATTCTCTATGGGAAGAAGCAGCTGTTAATCAATAAGAGAGAACACTAGAGTCTTATTATTTTGCCAGTCTCTTTAGATCCTGAGGTAGAAGAGATATAACTTGTTTCTTCCAAGCCTGCACCATCCATAGGTTTCCCACTATGACAAAAGGAATCCTTGATTTTTGTCTTCCAGGTATGTATTCAAGACTGAAACTATACTAACAAGACCAATACTAGGGCCAAAACCAAGTCCAAAGCTCAGGAGCCAAGGAGGGCCAATAAACCAATCTATTTTCACTTAGAATGAACTGGGGGTTCACACGGTGCAAAGGACTGTCTCTTTGCAACCAGGCATCTGATAGCAAAGAATTACATTGTCATTCATTATATTCCATGTAGACAAGTGTTGACAATATTGTCAACAAGCAATATAGCAATTCAAAGTGCTTTACCTTCATGCTTATTTTTTTTCAGACTCCATGAAACTTTCATAATGAAACCCCAAAAAACTAGGTGAAATGTATGGTTTGGTCTGGAAACCATGAGCAATTCTGTGGTTTTGCTTAGGTTTGTACTGAAAGTAGTCCAAACTAGGTAGTTTCTTCTAGCTGAATTTTACCTAAAGATTTTGAATTCATTCATACCTGAAACTGAGAGCGAAATTTAGGGGGCATGAACCCATATAGTCTAAAAGAAGGCAAAGGCTTTGCATGAAACCGCAGGTCAGGTTTGCTAAGCTGAGTTTAGCACCACTTCGAGTTGCTCTGTGTGGTGCTTGCTGCTGACTCACTGAACCATGGCTTCTGTTTGGTGGACCCCATGACTCTTCGGCTACTTGTGAATTGTCAAGTTGCTGTGGGAACACACAGGTACTCAAGTGCTGCTGTTTTCATCGTAGCACCTTTGAATGCATGGCTGAGCCTCTCCTTGTAGCACACCTTCTGCTTTGCTCTAATCAGCTATAAATCCACATGCAGGCTGGCAGGCCTCCATTGTGGAAAAGTCTGGGGATAGAGGACAGAGAAGTGGTATTGCCAGAAAAACATTTGCTATTTGGTACAGTGGTTCGTGTTGATGGGTTTTCTTGATTGTCCTTCGGGCGTCTCAGTGTCCAACTCTTCTGGGCAGGGTGAAAAATCTGCTTTTTCATCAGCAAAACCTGCTGTGTGTTGTATGCCCAAGGAAGTACCAAGACATTTGCACAAAGGCATCAAAGAAAGAAATAAAGGAATTCGGGGCGGGGGGTGTGTGTGTGTGTGTGTGGAATTCAAGAATGGACAAGATTAAATTTTTCAGCATAAGCCTGCATAATTGAGACTGACATTGCTAAAGTTCCTGGGTTGCATTAATTCCAGAGAAACTGAGTAGAAATGATATGAATATCAATGAAAATGCACAGAGCTTTTGCATGCTGTTATTGGAATCAAAGACAGAAACACCAAATTTAATTCCATGGAGGGCAAACAAAATAGGATCCATGGTGGATATGTCCTTCTTGTTGATAAGAAATACAGCTTTGATAAAAGCTTTGGGTATTTTTAGGGTAACTGTTCTAGTGAAAATAATGGCAGATGCAGTATTTTGCCTGATATTTACCTTCATAGGGGCAAAGGAGGACTGTCACTCAAGGCTGAATATTTTGATTTTGCTTTTTCATTCTCCTGTGACTTATAAACTTTTTCTGGCTTGCGTAAATGAATAGCCAGCTTTTCCAGAGCTGATCATGCCCTGGCAGTCGTGGCTGTTGTGTGATACAGTGATGCCTTGATTTCCTTAACCCAACAGGACCGCTCCTCTCTAGATGCACCTGACTGAGATAATTCTCTGTTCTGGGTCATCCCTGCTTGATGATGGCCTTTTATCCTTTCATTCCTGCATTATGCTTATTTGGTGGCTGCCACCCTCAGAAGGGTGATATCAAAAGGTGGGTGTGATTTTTCAAAAGAACCACAATGATTAAGCCCTCTGCTTGCTAATGAGGCTTATGCTCCTAAATCACAAGTGCCCCCAGCCATTTTTCCTGCCTTTAGCTGTCTGAAAGATATCTAGACCAAACAACTTGTCTAGGCTGTTTCTATAATCCCTCCGTGACATGGGTTGGGGGCACAAATTTTACCAAACTAATTCACCCCACGTAACTCATTTTACTTCAGGATGAATCACTTACCAAGAAAGCATGGTCTAGCTTACACCAATGCCTGCCTTCAGAATTGGCCTGAGGAGGTGAGATGCATTTCATCCAACACATTTATGAAAATCTTGCCCCTTGTCAATGAGCTTCTGAGAAGCCAAGCAACTCTGAAAATTAATTGCAGAAAAATGCTCATCCACAGTTGTAAATTAGCACAACTGTAAATTAGAATAGTTATAAATTGCATAGGGCTGGGATCCGAACAGCTCTGTTTAGAGATGTTGATTGCAGCCAAGTGCTACACTGCTCCAAGGAGGGAATTTGCAGCTTTTCTTATGGTGACTTTTGTCTTTAACTATAGTTATGGGAGACTAGAAAGCAGCTGCTGCTTGCAGGTGTCCCAGGCCCAAGCTCATAACCAAATGCTACAAGTAGCTTCAAGCTGACCTTGTGCTAATTGCCATGAATAAAATGCTCCAGATGACTTTCATCATGCAAGGCTTTTTGAAAGATTGTTCTTGCCTCATTCTTAGGATTTCTAACAATTCCATATCTGGAGAGAAGACTTCTATCTCCCTGAGGAGATAGGGTTTATTCCCTTCTTTTACCATCAATTTTTTGTGTGGATTTTGACAGATCACTTAAGCAACCTTGGCTGCAGCTTTTCTGTGTGTGCTCAGGCTCCTAAGCCATGTCATATCAACTCTGCAGAGGCCTAGGGACCTTTTCAGCATGCCTTTGTGGGCACCAACACCTGAAGAGGCTCTTCAGACTTGAATGCACAGCTGTGCACCAAGCCTGTATAGAGGCACTTTCAGCTTCTGATGCTTCATTACTTGTCTTTAACAGGAAGATAGAGGAGAAACATTGACCCAACTGAAACAGGTGCTGTGAGGACAAACCCGTATCAGACTGTGAGGTGACCTAAGGTAGCTCTGGTACCTAAGGCAGCTAACTCTATCACGAACGCTAGAGTGAAAAATTTGCAAGCTCTTTCCTTCCTTCCACTATAGGGATGGAAAAAATAAACAACTTCACAGTTTCTTCCCTGAGAAGAAGGGTGATGGCGTATTATTATTTTGAGAAACATGAACAACTGAAGCCTTTCAACTTGCCAGAATTATAAATACAATTTCACCCTACATTCCTGCTCTTCCTGTGATGCATATACTGCATTTCAAGCTAGTTGCAACTTTGGCTTTTCTCTGGTTCTCATATTATTTCCCAAAGGGGTTTAGTGTACTAATGCCACACTGAGCAGACTGTATATTTCCCTCTTTATAAGACACAGGGAGATTTAGTAGCTGTCAAATGCAGAATGCCACCCTAACATATGGTCTTTATTTCTAATCTAATACATTATACCGCCAGCTAAATTCAGCCATGATGTAATTCTGCTCTTCTAGTAAAGTTTAACCAGAGATGATGTGGTCCTTATGAAGGTTTCATTATTTTCCATCTGACCTCCTGATCACTCATCTGTCTTCAAGCAAGAGCTTTTAACACACTTCTAATACACAGGGACCACAAATAATAGCTTTTGACATAAATCAGACCAACTAGTCTTTAGTTCAGGATTCCACTTCTTACCATGGCCAATTACCAAAAGTTTCATATTCACACAGAGGAAAATTCTTGTTACTGCAGCCTAACATTTCCAGAGCAATGCCTTTCCTAACTTAGACCCTTATATTTATGTCTCCAAAGACACTTGAGTTTCCCTTCCCATCAAAGAGGTAGTCATCATTTCCGAAGCTGTTGCTTATCTGCACCCCCAGGTGTCTACATCCTCACACTCTTCCTTAGGTGGGGTGGGAGGGCCACATGCAGATGCTGCTTGAGGCTGATCCTGTCCCACAACACAGTCCCCACCTGATGTTTCTTTGCCTAGCTCATCAGCATTATTATTTTCTAGGTTTCTGGGTAAAACTGTATGCCCTTTTCCTGAATAACATGTCAAGTTATATGATCTAAAGGCCCTTTTCTGACTTAAAATCCGTGAGTCCCTTATGCACATTGAGTGTAAGATCCTTTTCTATGATGCCTTGATTGCAGTGCTGTATTTCTCTGCCAACCCTGGGTTTATCTGGATACAGCTGGTTTCAGTGCCACTTCCCCTCATACAGCACATGGTCAACATGTGTTGTCTGTAGACCTCATCTAGTCCAGCACAATGAAATGGAACTGTTCCCTTCATTTCTGTGGGTTTCAGAGCTAACAGTTATTTCTTCCTGCCACCCAAATCTGTTTTTTCCTCCTGCTAACCCAAAACCACCATATGGATTTCTTCAGGCCAAGATTTTCAGATGTGTCCAGAGACTTTAAGAACCATACTCAGACCAGCAAGAGTAAACATCCTTTTTTTTCCCTCTTAATGAACCTCAAAGTGATACAATCCTCTTTCTTTTGAATTTAGACACCAGAGTAAGTACCAATGTCCGAATATGTTTCTGGGTGGCTCAGTTTTTTATTACACTGCTTGAATCACACAGAAATGCCCTGTTTTTCCAGAAATTATGAGAACCATGCTGGAAATTAATATCCTTCAGTGTTTTGTAACATAATTGGAATTTCAGGTATCTGAAATCTCTAGACATCCGTGAAAATCACATTCTAAATAACAGCATTTTTTAAAATTTAAACTATGTTATTAATTATTCCATTTCTTCCAGCTTTGTGATTCATGCATTATCTCCTTCATCTTACTTCCAAGTCATTAATCAGAATACAGAGGGGTTTAGTAGTGAGAAAAGAGCTTTTCCACTTGGATTGACTGTTACCAGCAAATGCTGCTGAAAGATACCAAAGATTTTCCACCAAAGCAGGCAGCTCCCTTCTTTGGGAAGGATGCTACATGGGAAGAACTGTTACTGTTTGGGCAGACTATAACTCCTACTGAGCAAATGCACTCTCTGATAAATCTGTGGAAGTTACTGCACTTTTATAGCTGTTCCATTTGTACTGCTTTATTATTGCATTTTATTATCTATTCTAATACCTCTGGTTTCTACCTGCACTTCAAAAGAGATGGATGGTGCATATCACCTACCATATAAAAAGGTGTTTTTTCCCCCTATAGTCAATTTCCAGCTAATTTAATATACCTGTTTTTCTATTGCCTTACAAGGCTGGGCGATATAATTCTTCCAAACAAGGAAGGCAGTTGCAGAACACGCATAAATACTATGTAGCTTCCTATAAATACTATGTAGCTTCCTAAGGAGATAATACTGCACAATGGCAGCTCTAATCTTTCTTTTTTTCCCTTATTTTCCTCCCATCTGATGTCTATTTTTACTCAGTAATTTTATTTGAGAAACAAAATGAGAAAAGAACATTTCTATTTCTGGAAACATTCCAATATGTTTCAGGAGCAGAAGGCTTGGATGAGAGATATGCAGCATCTCTCCCAAAAGACCATTTTATGGTGACAGCCAACAATATCATCGCAACAGTGTTAAGAGTGTGATATTGGAGTGTTATTTACTTCTTTCTGTGACCAACCTTTGGATCAGGATCACATGAATAGGCAAAGATTCTAGTAAATATAATTTAAAAAACCCCCAACAAACAACTTTGTCAACCCTGGCCCAGGCAGGGTGGATCCATCTCCCTTGGCTCAGGCTGAGATGTGGAGTACAAATATAATGCTGAAGTGCAATATGAGAGAGTGATTCACTGGAGGAAACTTAAAAACCTCCGACAACAAGGTGATTCATACCTCGAGTGCTAATGGCGCTTTGCAGTAACCTCAATTTACTGATTTTGCATTTCCATATCAAGTGATTTACAAGTGCCCACATGTGCTCACAGGTTTATATGTGTGCACTCAGGTGCAACTCAGCTGAAGTTAAATAACTGTATCTTTAATGGGGTCTCTCTTTGAAGATAAGAAGCCCAATAGCATCTTTGCTATCTAAGATCCTTAATTAGAAGGGTACTAGGAATCACTCGGGATAATAAAATATACATTACGGTGCATCTTCTCTGAGCTCTCTTAGATCTTGAAAAGCTAAGGATGAGGTTCTGGTAGCAGACTACTTAGATGTAAACATGAATGATGGTTTTGATGAGAAATGTACCCAAATCCCACTGAGGATAAAACTAGAAACTTCTAACATTACCTATACACTTCACACCCCTGGATTTCAGTGACAGCTGGGTACATATGCATCTTTGAAGAACTAGCCATTAATGTCTTTCAGAAAGGTTTTCAGTTCTCACAGACTTTTTAGCCAAGGGTGAATTTCCATTGACCATATGGATGGGTTTTCTGTTCTCAGCAAGTTTATTTTCTTTCAGTAGATGAGTAGATAAATATTAACAAGGGGCTGGGATAGTTTGTATTTTTCTGCTAAAGAGAGTAATTTGCAAACTCTACCAAGAAATAACTAGAACTGCTGGCTTTGTGGTTTTCTCCCTCTCTGTCCTTTTATGCAAAGCTCTTTGCTGCAGAGGACGCAGCACGTGCCAATGCAAATACAGGGCAAGCACCCACTATTTAGCCTCTTGAACCAGAGCTTGTGTGTATTGATGCAACACTGGCCAGAAAGCATGAAAGCAGTGAACTGTGTTCTGGAAATTGGGCATAATCAGATGGATAGCATGGTAGAGTGTGTAGAGTGACGCTGTTAGGAACTAGCAGATAACAGAGCATTGCACTAAAGTTATGTTTGAAAGTGCATGAGTGCCTACAAGCCAGGATATACAGCTACATTACCCCAAGAATGCCAATTAACAAGGAGGTGCAGTGGTTTATTTATAGCCAAAGTCAAAGCTACAGAAGTGTCCACTCATCCTGAAGTGTTATCCTGTTTAAAAATTACTGGCTGCCCTAACAATATAGCTGTCTTAGCAGAGCAGTATTTAACTTCCACATTTCAATATTTCACCCATCACTAAAGGGAAATCATTCATAGACCCTTCTGTTACCTGGAGCAATATAAGGTGTTTGCCGTTGCTGTCTTGGGACACTGTATAGCATGATATCACTGCATGAGTGCATGCTCTGTGCTCTTATATATTATTATAGAATCATAGAATCATAGAATCATAGAATCATAGAATCATTAAGGTTGGAAAAGACCTCTTGAGATCATCTAGTCCAACCGTCAACCTAACAACACCATGCCTAGTAAACCATGTCCTGAAGTGCCACATCTACACGCTTTTTGAACACCCCCAGGGATGGGAACTCCACCACCTTTGTGGGAAGCCTGTTCCAATGCCTCACCACTCTTTCAGTAAATAAATGATTCCTAATATCAAATCTAAACCTCCCCTGGTGCAACTTGAGGCCATTTCCTCTTGTCCTACCACTAGCTACTTGGCCAAAAAGACCAACATCTTCCTCACTACACCTGCCTTTCAGGAAGTTGTAGAGAGCAATAAAGTCTCCCCTCAGCCTCCTCTTCTCTAAACTAAACAACCCCAGCTCCCTCAGCTGCTCCTCATAAGGCTTGCTCTCCAGGCCCTTCAACAGCTTTATTGCCCTTCTCTGAATACGCTCCAGCACCTCAATGTCCTTCTTGTAGTGAGGGGCCCAAAACTGAACACAGTATTCAAGGTGCAGCCTCACCAATGCCGAGTCCAGGGGCACGGTCATTTCCCTAGCCCTGCTGGCCACACTCTTCCTGATACAAGCCAGGATGCTGTTGGCCTTCTTGGCCACCTGGGCACACTGCTGGCTCATATTCAGCCAACCGTCAACCAGCACCCCCAAGTCCTTTCTAGCTGGGCAGCTTTCCAGCCACTCTTCCCCAAGCCTGTAGCGTTGCATGAGGTGGTTGTGACCCAAGTGCAGGACTTGACACTTGGCCTTGTTAAACCTCATACAGTTGGGCTTGGCCCATCAATCCAGCCTGTCCAGATCCCTCTGCAGAGCATTATGTGTCCTTCCCAGCAGATTTCAGCATTTCCAACTCACTAAACTCTGTGGGTTTCCAATGCTGTACTAGTGGGCTAACTAAATTTAGGTTAGAAAGTAACAGACCAAATTTAATACACATGGCACTTGTTTACACAGGGGATGAATTTGTCCTGTTTTCTGTCACTGGCTTTCACTGATATCTTTTTCTTTTGTAGTCATCACCACTACAGTATCTCATTGTCTACTTATAAGTAAGTTTAGCACAAGTGTTTTACAGTTTGAAGAGCTAACCGTGCACATCCATGTGCAACCACAAAAGCCTACAAACTTATAGAGGACCATGCCCTCCTCATGACACCAAGCATAATGCAACATCTTTAAAACTACACCACTATTAATCTCTCAAAAGTCATCTTCCTTGCTGAGGTATGCATCTGCTCAGTCACAAGCAAGATATGTTGAAATGTCCTTTTAAGAATAGTAGATGCTGCCAGTCACTGCAAGATCTCTGTAGTTTGGATTTTCCTGTATTTCAGAACTGTCATATTGACAAAGAGGGCTGAGGAGAAATGACGGTTGTTAGGGGACCTCTGTGTTCTGCTTCCCAAAAGGTGGTTTTGCTGTTCTACAGGACTGGCTGCTTTAAGTGGTCAAATGACCTTTCACAGGCAAGACTGTAAATCCTTGCCTTGCAAGTCACGATTAATTTCCAGTACAAACCAGGGTGAGTGAGAATCATTGCTGCTAGCAGCAGTCCAAGGTTTTGCACTCAGCAGGTGGGACCCAGCAGGTGAGGATCCATCTCATCTAACCTGTCAGGATTGAGCAACAGATTTCCTGAGGAAGCCCTGACCAGGCACATTACACTATTGCCTCATCCTTAAGGAAAGGAGGCTGCTTCTTTTTGTCTCTGATAAAAAGAGATTGTGCCTGTTTCCATGGTGATAAGGGATGCCGTGAAAAACACTGCTTTGGAAATCTATAGAAGCTTTTGTAGTGCTGTGCTCTTGTAATTTTATTAAAAAATAGTAGTAGTAATAGTGAGATACCAAGACCCTTTAATGTCAGGGGTGTAAAGAAGACTTGGATTAAAATAGGAAGGTATTACCTCTGCTTTGGGAGTCCAAACCAGAGGAAGCTGGAGAATTAAATTCAATAAATAACTCTACCTGCTTTTGTGTTCTGATATTTTTCCCAAGACATCTCTTGGGAAGAGAAGTTGCTTTCTACTGAAGGAAAGATGTTGAGCTAGAGGGACCATTGAAAAGATCCTGTTCAGCCTCTCTGATGTCCTTGTATCACCAAACCAGCAACAGCTGAGACAAATAATGATCTTAGTCACTTTGATCATGTTACACAAGTTAACCGGCTTGCATTGATATGAATCAAAAGAGGACATGTATCTAACTGTGAAAATTTTTAGAAACACCCAAGCGTCTTCAGAGCTGGACTGGCCAGAAAGCAAGGAGTCATGTCACATAAAAAATGCAGGGTTAGGAATGGCTGGTCCTTTCACACTGGAATGAAGTAGGGATATTTCCAGTTGAAGAAATCTCATTTAGGTTCTGTGAGAAACCCCACGGCTGGGTGATGGTCCCAGGCTAGGACAAAGGAGAGGCTTGTGGACATAGATACAAGCATTGATTCACTGGCTGTGAATAAGCCAGGGCAGGAACGTGAATACAGACACCCTCTATGGGCACACCTTAACATCATGCTTTCAGCAACTTTGGTGTGACCACTTTCTTTCTATGCCTCTGCCTAGAACTTGCATCCTGCTTCACATATATCTTCCTGACACATTGCTATGAAATACTTCAATGAAAGTCTATCCCGACATCTCCAGACCTTCACAGGCAGGAGCCACAGTCACCAAACTCAAAGCGTAGGTCATCTCTGAACAGTCCTGACTCTGGAGATCACAGCTCTGGGACGCTACTGGGAATAAGAGGTTATTCTGTGCAACAGGAAGGCAGAGCTCCGGGGTGATGTACTGAACTGTAGCTGCACTGAGTATAAAATGAAACAGAATTTGCATAGCTCTCCGTTTCACAGAAAGCCAGTGACAGAGGAGCGGGGCGGGG
>VZTL01045766.1:0-28673 GCA_013400535.1 Scopus umbretta | reverse complement strand
GGGGGGGCGGGGGGGGAGAAGAAGAAGAAAAAAGCTTTCAAATTACTCAGTACCTCCGGAAACCAGCGCATAGCTGAGGAAATAACAAGTATGTCTGAATCTGCTCTGAGATGTCTTTGCAAGAGACCCTTTTTGCCAGAGGATGTGAACATCAGTCCGACTGTTTGGTCTTATTTTAAGGGCTGGCTCTTGCACATGTGGGAGTAATATCCATGGGTGCAAAAGTGTTGGAACATGTTTCAAAACAACTGAAACTCCTCCTGTACTCCTCTGGCCTGGAGCAGTCATGTGTTTCGTACTGGTTTGTGGGGAAAAGGGAGGAAGGAAATGGTAGGTCTAGAAGGGACAAGAGGAGAACAGCAGCAAGAGGCACAGGACAAGGAATTAAAACAGGGAGCCCAAAATAGGAAAAAACTGTCTAACTACACTAGCAGAGACAGTGTCCCAAGATTCTGCTTTTCCTTAGCAGGAAAAAATCAGGAGGAGTACTATTTATCTCATTGACATTGCCTCCCTGGTTACACGGCCCTTAGCACCAAGTATTCTGACTTCTTGCAAATACAAGTACATACTCAGTCCCAAAGGATAGGAGATACCATTGCCTCCCACTCTATAGGTGGGAAAAATGAAGCACAGTGTTCATCTAGAAGTGATGGCAGAATGGGAAATTGAAGTTCAAGGTCCAGAGAGTCCTAATCAAGTAACCATCTTTTCTGCAGCTGTTTTTTTTTACACACAGGTGACATGCATCATTTGAGCAATGCATACTCTATCTTGGATAATTTTTGAATCTGGGAGTCTTCCATATTGGGCTTGTTTCACAGCCCACAGGTCTCAAAGCAGTCCCTGCACATCACTATGTCTTTTCTGAGAACTGCGCGTCTTAATCATCATTTTTATGTTTTAAAATTTCTGTAACCTAGAGGGATTTTCTTTTCCCCTTAGGATGTCCTTAGTGTACATATTGCTTTCTCTCTATCAACCTAAGTAGCTCCTTAAGTCTTTCTTGAGTCTTCTAGTGCTTTATTTTGTACCTGAAGTTCCTCAGAAATAAAGCAGGTTCTTAACATACAAGACAAATTTCAATAAAGGCATTTGGACTGTGCTGGTGCTTATGGCTGTGTTTTACCACCAATTAGGAAGAGGTAATGAAAGCTGTTGGTGTGGAGTCTAGTGACTGACAGAGGAGGAGCCACAGAGACTGTATCTGTAGGTCGGTATTCTTTCAAAGCACAGCACAAGCAATACTAGCCTTCCCAGGGCAGGGAGGAGAGGTGTCACTAGTCCAAAAGTGCATTGAGAGAGAGAGATACATATACATATATTTAATTTCATATCAGGCAACCTGTGCCAACTGCTTTTTCTCCTCATCAACAACTGGCAGGTGCCAGGCAGGAAGAATGCGCTCTCTCCGCGAATGTACAAGATGCTGTTTCATTAGCCAGAAACCTTTCTGTCTTTCGGTCAATATCAATTACAGGCACGCTCTTGTTCTGAACTCTGCTGCTAAATCTGAGATGATGCCATTAGTGAAAGACAAAGGAGGGAATGGTAGAGAAACCCCACAAGGCAGGAAGAGTTGCTGAAAGCTGTTTGCAATGAGTGCAAGTGCTCTATCAGCATACACCTCTTTGCCTATCAGTCTCTATTGTATGTCTCTAGCAGGGTAATAAAGCATTAAAGTGTGAGTAAATTACAATGGCCTTTTATTTTTCTCTTAAAATGCATAAAGCAGGACTAATTGATTAATATATCCCAGAGGGTAATTTACTGAGGCCCTCTCGGCAGGGAGGCCTGTCATACACTGCCAGGCATCGCTTGCTGACTTCTAAGCAGGGAGTTGCAGCAACCGCTGTGAGGTTCCATCCAGCAAGAAACAAAAACATAAAAAACATTTCAGGTCGGGGACTGTGGTGAGGCTGAAGTTGCTGTGGATTTAGATTTGGTTCTGTGTCTGCCTCTCGGTCAGCCCAGATGTTGATACTGTAATTTGGATGCATTTCGTACCCTCCTTGATCACAATGGGGCTTCGAAGACCTACATTGTAAAAATGGGCAGACAAGAAAAAAAACGAGCATTGCCAAGTTGCCAGCTGGGTGCTCAGCCTTGCTCCAGCCCTGTATTGGTACCTACTTGTGCAAAACATCTCAGAGATGCTAGTGGGGGATGCAGGACTGTGCTAGTGGGAACAACTGGGGTTCACTCAGGCAGAGACTGTATTGTAATGCAGATGGACAGTGGTTCAGACACGGCTACACCTCTGAACTGATTTTATAATATTAAAGCAGGAAAACCAGGATGATTTCATTTATTTTTCCAATGAGATTATGTTCTATTATTAGCTAAACACCAGTGGGCACTAAAGGAGATTTATAGAAGGCTTACATTCCTGACTCAGCTGTCAGTCCTCAATGGTTGTGTTTGCGGGAATCTGCAAGCAGTAGCTGAGGGTGATACAACGTCACCTAATTAAATGTTTGTGTGAAAAATTATATCAATCTCCTCAAAACCTCTGTGCCGTTGTCAGTGGAGTACCTGAGCAACAGGGGTAAAGAATTAAATTCATCATGAACTAAATGTTTGTGAAATGTTCTTTCTGTGGAAATATTTCTCTGTGGTAAATCATCCACATTTCATAAATATCAAATCATATATTAATATGGACCAGAGAGGTATTATTGTTAGGTTCATTATTTAGAGGGCAACTAAGTCACAGAGAAATTTATGATGTGCCAGCCTCTGGAGAGGTTCAGCCTTCATTGTGTCCTCACTGTTCTCTCTGAGCCTTGTTTCCGTATAAAGGTTGTAATCCTGGACTGATGGCTTTTCTTGTTATTTTGAACTACAAAGACATGATACCAAAATCTGCTCTCATTTACAGAAGGAAAAACCTGCAGATACATATATGCATATACACCCACTATTTATATATATTTTTGCCTGGCAGTAAGATCCATTAGCAGATGATGGACAGATCAGGAAAGGAAATCCAGTGCCCTATTCACAGTTTCAATGGGAAATAGGTTCCCAAATAAAAATCTGGCTCTCAGAGCTTAAGATAATACAGGTGACATTAACATCCTTGCTACCACAGAGTAAATCAGGCTGAAGCCAGAGAAGCAAAGAAGCCTTTCCAGGTTTACAGCACTATCTCTGAGTGCAGTTTGGCCTTCTACAACTAAATCTGGTCTCTTCCAGCCTGGAATTGTCCCAGTGCAACACTACTGAAATTGCTGGGATGTTAGTCACAAACCCCACAAAGGCAGGGTCTTCACAAATGGATATCTCACGTTTAGATCATATAGATTTTTGTTTTTTTCAGCTTCTGTACATGCCTGTGTTTGTGTGCATATATGTGGAACTGTATAACGTTCCGTCTGTTCTTGGGAGGTCAGGGCAGATGAGCTGTGTTTCTCAGTTCAAACAATTTTGTCAAGCCTGGGCTTGCAAATGCTAGAAAGAGCACGCAGGCATCCTCCTAGGCAAGCATCCGGAGGAAATTGCAGCTAGACAGACTCCAGTTAGTCATAACAGGGCCTGGTTGCTTATTTAATTAATAATGAGATGACCAGTATTGCTACAAAATGCTGAATTTTAGATCTTCTGTCTCTCCAATACTTAAAACACAAGTTATAGATGAACATATATATGAATAACTCATGAAATTTTGTGACCTATGCTATACTGATAAGCAGGCCAGAGATTTGCATAGTTTTGACCTTAAACTCTACAAGTTTTGCAGTAGTCAGGTCTGCAATGATGAGGAGTTCATAAGAGGTTCTTCCTAAATTTGGAGGAAAGAAAGGGATACTTTTAAAGTTTACATTTTTGGAAGGAGGTTAAATTGCCAGATGAGTTCAGTTCCCTTTCAATGCACAGAACCAAAGTGACAGTCTTTGGACTCTCAAGGACCAAAGACATTTGGTGCGTGTGTGACCGGCACAGCCACAAGCAGAGCCCAGCTCTGCCACTGAGCCCAGGAGAGGACATCACCCAGCTGGCACTTGTCACACCATCACTCAGCTGGGACAGTCCACCAGCACCAGCCAGCAGCTGTTTGCAGGACACTTAACTGGAAGGAGGGAGTTAGATAGCTACAGAGACTTCAGGTAGTGGCTGCTGAGAAATAAAATTAGGCAAGGTCTGCTAACTCTAGCATGCTGGCAGAGATGTATTAAATCACCATGCTTATTTTTATAAGCATTTAAATTGGTGGAGGGTATGGAGGAATTTAAAGTTGCTTGTTGCCTGCCCGTACTTCTTTACCTCGTAAGTTAAGTTCAGGTTTTTGACCTGCTCTTGTGCCTGTCCACACTCAGCCTCCAACTAGTTGTAATGCCATATGCATTGCAGAGGAGTATCACTGTTAGAGGTGGCTGGTACTACGACAAGCCTCAAAAACCCCATCTGAGGGGCTTTCCATGTCTGGGTAGCAACACTTTGCACCCTGGCATGCCACTTTCAGCTCTTGGTTTCACTGACCTTTGTCTGTGCTCCTAGTATAGCCAACTCAGAGGTGGGGAAACCGAGGCAGCTGGCAGTGAGAAGAGTTCCTCAGGCAGAGTCACATCTCCTCAGACCTGACTGGCAGCAGCCCGTATATCCACATGTCCCACAGCCCTTGGGTTTCTCCTGGCAGGAGACAGCCTCTTTAGGTCCTCCTGTGTTCTGATGAAACTCTTTCCATTTTACACGGAAGGTGAAAATCGTGGGACTGTCAGTGAGGCCACGGCTCCACTGAGTGCCATTTCACAGTCCTGCAGTGTGTCCCCTTTGGCTCACTGGGGAAAAGCTGCATTCAGCTCATGGAAATAGCCTGACCCTTTTCCTCAGGGCTGTGCATTCCTCTGGATGCTCATCCTATGGTAGAAGGGGTCAGGAAGACAAAGGTGAATTATCTCCTGATAACTTCTTTAGGACAAAATAACATAAATGGCTTCCTACTAAGAGGCCTTCCTCATCAGCAGACTTCCTTCAAGCAGCCTGATCTACAGCATCCGTGCATTACAGCGGACAAGGAAACCAGTGTGGTCTCTTTGGTATTGAGTCCTAAACGTGGCTTTGCTTTTCCTCCTTCTCACAGTATTTTTAAGCTGCTTTTGACTTTAGTGGGATTAGTTCTGATGTATACTGCTACCAGTGCAAAGCCAATTAGGTGATGTGATTGAACATACCCATCAATCAGTCCTGAAACTACAGTAAAGTAAAAAGCCAGTCTCTCCTGGCTTGTGCTGAAATACTTCAGATAAAAGAATTAACCTGAGATATAAAACTAGAAAACAGTTATAAGCTGCCTCAGCAGAGCAAGAACCGGAAATGTCTCTATAAAACAATCTTTTTTTCCATAACTTGCCTTCTCAGAAACACAGCTGATGTCACCATATAAATAGTTTAAACACACACACACAAAACCTGCTGACAGCAATAAATGTTAAGTACAGCTTTGGAAATGCAAAGTGCAACTAGATCAGTGAGGGTTAGATCTTGAGAGTTGTGATGAATATCCTGAGACAGCTCATGGCTGGTCGGACTCCTGGCAGCACCAGGCTGTTTGTGTGCAGCAGGCACAGCACTTTGCTTGCTTAGCAGATGTTGCAGGGCTGCACCTTCCAAAGTCTGCTTGAGCAGCAGGAGATTTTCTGCTTTATAGGGTGAACCCCCTAAATGCCACCGAGTTTCTGTAAAAATATTCTCCCTTCTTGCAGGACACTTGTAGTGCAAGTGGGCTCAGTGCGCATTACCAAAGACTGTTGCTACCACCATAACAGCTTTAGTTTGAAATAAGTGCCTGAAGTGTTTTCTCCTATCCTATGCCATATCTCTACATGTCTGTAGTGTCTGTGCAGTCACTAAAACACTAAAACATGACTGACATCAGGAAAGTAGACTATATTTTTTCTTTGGGGATTTCCAGCACAGCCAAGGGACTTTGATATGCAACTTACTCATTCTTGGAGTGCAGTAAGCACCTGCTTCCCTCAAAAGTGTTTCAACTACTGAAATCAGAGAAAGATTGCAATTCTTTCAAGATACCCGCAGCCTCCTTCTCCAACAGTATGAGTGCAAAGGGTGTAATGTTAAAAAGCACCAACCAGGGGGACATGTGTGTGGGACCAGCTTCTCCCTAATTCATTCATCCTCCTGACCAAGTACCTTTTAAAAATTAGGCCAGACAGACACTGTAAGGGTATGGAGATTTGTATCTCTTGTACTCTTAACTTCAGGAATCCTATGGAAGTTAAGATCCTTGACTGACTCTGCATTTAGTAAACTCCTTCTTTTTCATGTAAAGAACCAGAAATACGTCGTCTGGTACCATGGAGTAGCATCAGGATTTAGTAGAATTTAGTTCTGCATATTAATCAGTCCTTCAGAGACCCTTGTAGAGTAGGTGACTCTTATAGCAATTTTATAAACCAAGTCAAAGGAAAACTTAGGTGATTTGTGTACTCTGGGAGATGGTAGTATAATTTGGTAAGGCTTAACCGAAACTCCTTCAAATGTTATTCCTGGTATTCAGCTGTGGAATAAAACACAGGAAATTGCCAATCTCCCACCTGAGCTCCTATGCACATCCCTTCTGCAGCTGCAGCAGGGCTAGAAGATGTAAAGAAGGAGAGCCAATGCAATAAGAAATAACCATTCACCTGCCTGGTTGCAGCCACAGGGATACAAACTATTTTCCTGAATCTATATCTTGTCTGTGTATGCATATAGTCTGTATTCTTAGACTAGAGAGGAGGAGGCTGAGGGGAGACCTTATCGCTCCCTACAACTACCTGAAAGGAGGGTGTAGCGAGGAGGATGTTGGTCTCTTCTCCCAAGTAACTAGCGATAGGACAAGAGGAAATGGCCTCAAGTTGCACGAGGGGAGGTTTAGATTGGATATTAGGAAATATTTCTTTACTGAAAGAGTGGTCAAACATTGGAATAGGCTGCCCAGGGAGGTGGCGGACTCACCATCCCTGGAGGTGTTAAAAAAATGTCTAGATGTGGCACTTTAGGACATGGTTTATTAGGCATGGTAGTGTTGGGTTGATGGTTGGACTAGATGATCTCAGAGGTCTTTTCCAACCATAATGATTCTCTTCGCTTCGCTTTGCTTCGCTTAGCTTCTCTATGCCTGTGGGCTGCACAGGGCAGTACAAACTCTGCTCTATACAATCACAAAATAAAGGAGGAATAACCAGTGCCATTCAATGAATGCTCAGTAAGGTGAGAGGAGGAAAAGCTTATACAGAGCAGATGGGAAGGTGAAATGTGTCTGGCAAGGAGGTGAAATGCAAAGCCAAGTGGTGGGATGTGGGGTCTGGGATGGAGGAGCTGGGATACCAGGATGCAGTGCCAGGATGCAGGAGGCGGGACGCCATCCCAGGATGTGGTGCCGTGGTGGTCCTGTGCTGCCCGCAGTCCTGGGGGGCCGTGGGAGGGAGCTGTCCTGGGGGCTGCCACCACCAGGCACTCTGCTTTGGATTTTGGGGGCATTCCCAAGGTACACAGCTGCCTTCTGCATTGAACCGCAGTACCGGTGGTGTGTGTGCACCTTCCCTGCCATTATGACTATGCAGGAAGACATGCACACAGAAACAAAGCTGCCCTGGCTTCTCTGCCAGGCAGCTTCTGGGTCTGAACAACCAACAACCTCACCCAAAGTCCTGGCGACATCCACATTTCAATGGTGAAAGAACAGAGTGACATTTCCAAAGCATCCAAAGAGCCATTTTCAGAAGTATGTTCCAGTTAAATGCTTAAAAGCTTCTTTCTGTAAATGCACTGTACAAATCATGTGCTTAAATTAAGCTTACCTGTACGATTTCTATTTGTAAGAAGGAGAATAAGAAATACAATTTTTTTGACTGATAACTGCAATATACCAGAGCTTTCGACTGTTATAAATTTACCAATAGAGTTACACAGCTAGGAATTCCCTGTGCATATCAGATGTTATCAGCCAAGGAGTAGGATTCCTCTCTCCTACATGCTGTTCTAGCTGCTGATGCTTGTTGCTTTGGGGCCACTGCTGTGGAGTTTGTCCATAGCACAGTTACAGCAAATAAGTGAGGTGCCAAATGCTGACAGCTTTTTACAGTACCAAAAAAGTCAGGAGTGGTCACTTATTCTGTTGTTTCCTTCAGGGAACACCTCCGAAGACTATTTAAGAATCCTACAGAATGTCCCGACCACGAGAGCCGCTGCATACATGAGAGGTCAGTGGGGAGCCCAGTGGAGGGCAAGAGTTGGCAAAGAGAGATTGCAGAGCTGTATGAAGAGCAGGCTGCTCAAGTTACTCAAATTGGGTTTAGTGGCTTTTTGAACAAATGGGCATTTTATAGGAAAAAAACAATTCTTAGCTTTCCTGAAATGTGGGTGTGTTTGGTAAACACCCTATCTGATCACATAAAGTTCTTTTTTTAACTTGATAAGAAACAATAAATAAAGATATTATCTTCTGTACACAAACACATGAATATACATCTCCATTATTTCCCTTTAAATATTGCAGAAGGCCATTTTCACTGCATCTCCCTGTTTTGGTTTTCCCAAGGACTGTTAAAGTCCTTGGAAATTTTTAACACCCCACGTGTGAACTGCCAGCCATCTGGCCAGGGCCTTTTAGAATCATAGAATCATAGAATCATTAATCATTATTTTCTTGGAGCTTCCTACAGGAAAACCAACAGGTATCTTCATTTTCCAGGAAATACATTGCTGCAAGTCAGATAAGGCTGAATTCAGGTCACTAGAGCTCAGTGGTTCATTTTAAAAATTGTTTGCTTTCCTTTCTAGTGTCCAATCCAGTAAACAGTTCAAAACTGAGCTTGGCTGAGAAGGGTATTTGTGAAGACATCCAGTGCAAGAGCGAAGAGCTGGTGATACAGAAACAAGGCCTCTACTTGATCTATTGCCACTTGAACTTTAATTTTCCTAACTGTTCAAACAGCCCCACTGACCTCAAGATAGAGCTCCTTGTGAATGACAAAGTCAACAGGCAAAAATTATCCACATGGTGTGCATCAGAAACTTGCCAAGAAAAGAGTTTTAAGACCTTGTTCCTGCTCCATTTGACATACCTGAAGGTGAAGGACCGAATATCAGTAACACTTAATCATCCTAAATTCTTGAATGAAATTTCTCTTCCCAATGAAAACGTTCTTGGGGTCTTGAGGTACAGCGATGAAATGTGAGCAGCTCTCTGACTTTCCACTGCTGCTCAGACTTACCTTTCTCTGAACAACAGTAGCCTGCTTTTACTAGGCAACACCTTGTTTTAAATTTCCTATCTTACCTCATTGCTAGGGTCAACAAGGAACTTTGTGAGTGTCCCAGAATGAAATCTAAAACACTGCAAACCCCTCACCTGACAGATTGCTCTGGTTTGGCTCAGGGTAGGATTGTTGTTGGACTATCCAGCATATAACATACAGATCTGCCAACGGTTCCTCAAAACAATACTGTGTAAACACAGATTAAAATGTAATAAGATTATGGGAAGAATACACAATATTGAGACTTTTTGGCTAACGGACCGCTGGCAAGGTGCCTGTGCTCAGGAGATGGAGAAATCTTTTAAACTGAATTTTATGGAGCAGTATTTTGACGTGGTCTTTCAAAAAAAAATAACAGTCAAAGCTTGTAATTAAGACTTTCTTTACAACTGGAGCATGCACCCGCAACTCTGGAGTAGGTTTATGGATAGATCATATGAAAGCAAAGATGATGAAATTATTGGCTCTCAGGCTGGTAGCTAAAATTCTGGGACAGGATATAGGAGATTTGGGACTTACAGGATACCTCTGTGCGGCATTCTTCTATGGACTTTATGCAATTTACTTCCAAGTGTCTTCCTTCTTGCTATTTATCCATATTTTCCATTTAAATATTAAGCTCTTTGGGGCAGAGACTTTATATATGCACAGTGCTCAGCCTCTGTTCTTACTTGGGGTTTCTAGACCTTTTCATAACAAATATTAAAACAGTAATCTAGTTGCAAATCTAGCCACATAAGAGTTCATTTTCCTTGAATCCTGTCCTACCTGTTTGACAGTACTTTGCGTGACACCAGACTACACCGGTGTATAAATACACCTCTAATACCTGCACTTTCTGAAAATCCAAGATTTAGATCTGAGGTCCAGACTTTCCAAAAGACAATTCTGAACCTGGCTCACAGCTGAGAGCTGTGGTCTTTGGGCAGTCCAGAGGATAGATGTTTTCTGAGCTTCTTTAGCTTACTGGAAAACTTAGATAATGAAGGATAAAAGAGTAATCTCAGACCCTGTTTTTCTATGAATTGCAGTAACAGAGGCTTTTACTTGAAAAGTAATTCTTACAGTGTGGGGAGGGAAGGGACCAAAAAGTTGCAAAAGCTGGTATCAGTTCACTCTTTCTTCTTTTCCCTTCATCCCCAAGATTCTACTAAGGTCCATTTTCATTGGTATTCAACTTTTTCCCCTTGTGTACCTGTACCTTCCTTCCTTTACGTGACTAGAGCTTGGTGAACTGTTCACATCAAAACATTTAGCCACAGATTTAGTTTCTGGCTTCAGAAACTCAGTGTTTTATTTATCAAGCTTAGTTGATATTGCCAACTGATGTAGCTTACTTTGTGTGAGCACTCTCAAAATGCTCCTAATACTAGTAATTTGCTACTTGTGTTATGTCACCAGAAACTCACAGTATGTATTGGTGAGGTTTCGTCCAATTGACCAGGTGACTTCAAAATACACAAGAAACTTTCAAAGAGCCGTGAGCAACTGATGTGATTCATTGCTAGAGATATCTACTTTCTGTTTTGATAAACATTGATGAAAACAAAAAATCCTTTTGCTGTTAATGGTTGGGGGTGAAAAAAAAAGAAAATAAGAAAACTAGATACATGTTTTTTTCTTTCTTTTCCCCTTAAAGAAAAGAAATTCATTTTTATAAGAGTCAGCTTACCCTGACTATGACATTGTAACCTCCACTGGCATCTCCTCACCACTCTGGACCCTGTAAATCCTTCATGTCTTTGAATAGGGTTTTTAACCTTTATCTGCCTCCACCTCGATACACGTGACTAATGCCCAGAGCTGTTTAAGCAAGTCTGGTAGTCAGAAATCATAGCTCCTAAATATAGACAAGGCAGTTAATGAATGAAAATATGTATTTACTCACACATACCCTCACCCCCTGCCTTTCCCTGAAGGCTTTGAACTGAAAGAGAAAACCATTCTTTAAAAAAATAAAGCAGCTCTCTGCATAGGATGATTTCATTCTATTATTTTGCCAGATGGAGAAAATCCTGACAAAGCAGTGCTAAGCTTCTCAGCTCTGGGCTTTTTTAATACCACAGGATAAAGCAATCTGGCCTCTACTCTGTTGCCTCTAAGAAATAAGAATAAATTATACCCATAAAGAAAGCCCATTAATAGTGTGCAATTTTGCTGTCAGTTATAAAAATGTTAGATAGCTTTCACTGAAACAAGGCCCTGAGCCAAACAGCAGCCCCCATGCTATCTAGCAGACTCCAAGTCACTTCACTGCTTCATCCTTTCTCCTTCTCTTATTTCCTATTTTTTTGAAGCAGGTCATTTTTGACAACAATCCTGTAATGAAAGAAAAAAGGCCAGGTTAATCCTTCGCACAATGCCATGTCTTTTCAGCAATATCAACAGCAATGCACTTTGGGGAACAACCTGTTCCCGCAGCCTCAGCTTCACCATTTGCAGCAGATGAGTTTTTCTGCAGGAGGGTCCTCATTTTTCTGAGGAACACCTCAGACCTACAGACCCTGCTCTGGTTCCCCACCACAGGGCTCAGTCCACAAGAAAGAAGGCACTACTGAAAACACTGAAGTCATGGAGAAATTTGAAAATTCCTCCCCTTGTCCTCAGATGTGGCAAACGTGTGGCTTTCTGTGCGTATGCGCTATTGCTAACTTGACCAGAAACAGGAAGCATCAGCAATCTCACAAGCAAGTCTGCTCTGCTGAGGTTTTGTTGGCCCTTCTCAGACATCCAGAAAGTTGCACTCTTAAACTGTTCTCTGCTTGTCTAAGAGGCATCTATAGCAGTTAATATATGGCATTATTCATAATCTTGGTGGACAGAAAAAGATGCATATTATTGGCTTAATTCTGGCTGTTAATTGCTATAGAAAATTTTAATATGGACTTAAATGGAAGTCAAGTCAATGCAATACACTTCCATCCAAGTTCGCAAGGGGGCAGCAAACCAAAATCTGATCAAGTTTAGTATCAGCGATTACAGAGCTGGATGTGAACTTCACCAAAGCTGTGAAGATTTTGAATGTAGGGTTGCAATTAGACTTCACCTCTCATGAAATTGGCCTGAACCCAAACTCCTCAAAGCTCAGATCTGAAAATTAGGTCACTGCTTATCTGACACAGATGCATTATTTAGGCTATGCAAGTACTTACCGAGGGACTTAGGAGTTTTGCATTCACTTCACTTCTGGTTTTGTTTCATTTTATTTTCTTCAGCACTTCCTAGAGGGGGGAAATATCATAGCCACTTAGAAAGAAATCCTTTACTGTGCCATGGGCCAACTAGGGTCTATGTGCTACCTAAAAATGCACAGCAGTCCTATGATTCTACTTGGATCAATAGTGTGCCGATCTTCTGCACTCCTGCACTCCTCTTATGCACTCAAATTCCTTGGGTGCATAAGCAAAGGAGAGCAAACAGCATTCTGCAAAAGCCTCAGCCACTTGCTTATGCTCTTAAATTATTATTGTTATTCATAATGCTATTAGATACAGAAATACTTGTTTTCAAGCACTCTATCCTGCAGTTAAAGTAAAAGGGATGACTCAACACAATTAACCAACCCAAAAGCAAAATAAATAAGAAGCCTTCGCTTTTTGGAACTTCTAACTGAGCCTTACTGACAAGACTTTAAAAAATGGAAGTGATACAACTTGTGTTTTGTGTGAATAGCAAGGGAAAACCTCAAAGCAAAAGCAGCTTCTGTAGGAGGAATAACTAAAAATGCAAATTCTGATGAGCAATGCTTGTGACGGTGGGAGTTGCACTCAGTGACCTCAAAACCTCTTCCAGCCTCATCTTTTTATGGTTATAATAGGCTCAATTTCAAGAAAGTATGATGCACTGTGAGGATACAGAATCATGGAAAAAAGTTTTCGAAAAGTGCATTCTGCAGCAGTGCCCCAACCCCCTAGGGAAGCTCAGATGAAGTGATTTAAATTCCAGATTTCTCTCTTCAGTACTGATCCCAGGAGCTTGAAGATTTGGGGTGGAGGAGGGTAGAGACCAAAGAAGGACAGCACAGCACGTTCTGAAATTCAGGTGCTTCCAAGGAGAATGAAGGTGGAGAGCCCCCAGAGGTCAACATTTGCATCAGGGCCAGAGCCTTCAACCCCTCCACGCTCAGCATTCCCTCTGGGCTGCAAAGGCCTCACTGCAGCCAGCAACCACCCTCCTCTGTTGTAAGACGAGGATGTTTTACACCATGGGTAAAATCATCAGTTTTTCCTGAGATGCCATATCCTGCAGTATTGGCACACCATTTCCCTTCAGCCATGTCCACAGCATCTAAATTTGGGATCCCTATTTCCCTTTATTATAGCCAGGGTGAAGCAAGAGCCTCCAGGAGGTGAGTCAGAACACCCAAAATAGCTGCCTACATAAGACATTATCAACTGATGAGTGAGTCTTTACTCAGTCTGGTCACTGGGTCCTCAGTCTCAACAGCTTCATTCAATTCAAGAGAAATAAAAAATTATTGAGTCGGTGGATTTATAATTTATGGACACTTTATTCTGATAACTTATGGACAATTTCTACAGCTTCCCACAGAGTGCTGCCCGTGCTTTGAAGCTGTGTGAGGCTCATGGGAAGCCCATGGCTCTCCAGCAGAATACGTTTGTAAGGTAAAACACAAATGCCAACTGAGCAAGTTGTTAGATTTATGGATGTAAAAGAATAAGATTTGCCTGCTTAGGTAATTTTCATTCCCACCAGCACCTATTGCTTGGACTTGTCCAGAACTGATAGAGATAGAGCAAAATTTTGGAATTAGGCACCAATTCAGTACTTAGGTTTTGAAGTGACTGTTTTGTCCTCTAAAGCTGTTTAATAAATATTTGCTTTTTTTTCATTCCTTCAGTTCATATATTTTTAATTTCCTTATTTTTCTATTATTCTGCTTCTTCCTCTCTTTGCTTCTATTTTTCAGTCTCTATTTCTGCATAAAAGTGGATGGGAAAAAGCAAATAAAATATAAGGTAAAGGGGAAAAAAAGAAGGAAACCAAAGAAGTGTGAAGAATTGGGAAAAAAAAACACCTGTTTGAACAACTGTTTGAACAAACAGGTGAGCTCTACAGAAACTCTAACTCCAAGTGAGTGAATATTGGCAACAATCTGAAAATAAGTATTTCTACAGCTTATGCTTTAAAGGAAGAAAAAGTTTAATGCTTAAAAATGAGAATTTAATGCAATTTTAAAATACTTTATATGAATGTAATTCCAGGGGCTTCCACCAAGTTCCTCAAGCTTGACAGTGGTAGAAGAGCAGAATTTTTGCCTCTGGCAAGCAGAATTGTGTGCAGTATAGCAGAGCCTTTATATTTAAAGGGTATTTTTTTTCATGTATAAACCTGACTGTGTTGTGAGACAGTTCATTGGTGGCTTTAGCAATAGACACATATGAAATGTCAAAATAATTATAACATGTAAAATGAAATTGTTCTATGTTAATTATTGCCGTTTAAATATTGGGGGCATGGGTGTTTTCCTGAATAAACACATCTGATTCATAACACAGCAGTGAGTGTGTCTTTAATCATCTTCAGATCCATCACAAAGCATGTCTCCAGGTAGATCATGGAATCATTTAGGTTGGAAAACACCTTTAAGATCATTGAGTCTAATCATAAACCTAACACTGCCAAGTCCACCACTAAACCATGTCTCTAAGTGCCACATCTACACATCTTGTGAGTACAGACCAGATCCTGTAGTCTAGCTGTTGGAGAATGGTTGTGCGAGCTCGGCCACGGATCCACGGATCCATGGAGAAGCTGTGCGAATCAAAACTTAGCATGAGAGCACCAAAGTAAGCTGCGATGGAAAGTTACCAAGTCAGTAGAAAAATACAAGCCGAGCTGACAAGGAAGAAATGAAGGTCGTGCTGACCTTGCACAACTCAGATAAACAACTTTGAGGGAGTACAGTGTGGGAGAACAGGATGGAACCCGAACTCTAGCACATAGCGGGACTCGCAAGTGGGAGGAGTATGGTAATGTACCCTCGAGAGCTTAGCCAATGATTGTAGGATGAGTAGGCATAATTACTCGGAATAGTATAAAAGTGTGTATACCCCGTAATAAAGTGGAAGCTTGCTTTATCACTCATATTGAGTCGTCCGCTCGTCTTCCCTCGCTCGTCGCATCTAGCAAAACCCAAACCTATTCTTTTTGGACAAGTTCACCTGATGCTGGACCACAGCAGCCCTTTGGACTACCTGCTTGGGCAGGGGGCTGCAGTGGGCATCTGCCCTTCTCCAGGAGCGTGGACCCTTGTAACAGCCGTAGCAACATGCACACAAAGGTCTAGCTGACCTTTTACTGACTAAGGTCCTAAGGCTGGGGAAGTGCTTATGAAATGTTGGCTGGTTTAAATGTGTTGTGAGCTGAAATACACCTTAGGGTGGATGGGGGGTGGTTGGCTGGTCCCTTGATGCACAGTTCAGACACGCAGCAGTGGGATGAGGCTATGCAGCGATTACTGGAGCAAAAGGCTGGGTCTCACTCTGCACCTGTCTTGAGTCAGTGACATTGAAGTCAGGGCAGCTGAAAATATCACAGTGCTTTTGATGTTGTAGAGGGGTGATGAGAGGCAGATCTGGCCCTGAAAATGTAACAGAGCTGCATTTCACAGATGCAGAGAAATTTGCAGAAAGTTAGCAGGTTCTTTCAGTGCTTGGTAAGTTTTTGCTTTCCTCTAATGACAATAAAATGTCTGTGTGAAGGTCTAATAATTTAAACATTTTAGTTGAATGCTCATTAAAGTCTGGGAATTCAGTCCTGGAAAGTACTCAATACATTTGCTCTGACTCAAAGGAACACCTCAGTGTAGACCTCACTTCAAGAAGGTGTTTAACTGCAACCAAGAGGCTAGGAAAATATGTGTCCACTTAAATACCTGGGTGTTCTTAAGCAGGAACAGATATAACGCATGAGTTTAGGTGCCTAAGCAATTCTGATGCATGGCGTTATATGAACAATTCAGTAATATACATTTGTCTAGTATCAATATTTTTAAAGAGTCACTTCAGCTTTTCCTTAGACTTTGATCCTTCATTACTGTACAGACTAGGGCCTTTTTAAGCTCCAAATAACTTTAATTCAACTTTAAGGTTGCAAAATTCAATAAGCAACAAGGACTTCAGCATACATTTTGTTTAGGTATGACATAAAGTTACTCAAAGGATAACAGAAATTGAAGAGCCAAAGATCAAAAAAATTCTTAACCTGATTTTTTGATAATTTTAAATAAAACTAATAATGAAAACTATAGAAACTCTGTAAATAATCTACACCATGAGGTACATGCCATGTACAATTCAAAAAGTAATATTTTTTTACTGAAGTCTGAGATTTACCACCAGTAGGATGCAATGAAACAAAAATATGATTTATTGTAGCACATTCACTAGGATGTTATTAATTGTCAAGGATACACTTCATTAGCAGCACTGCCATCTAGAAGACTGATCCTTTTAAAAGGTTAAGTAAAGCAATTTTACATATTGCAGAGGAAAGAAAAACTTTCTGGCCTGAGTCAAAACCAACCCGCTATCCTGGCATCCGCAGTGGCTAGCACGGCTATGCAAGGTAAAAGGGCAAGCCTGTGTCCCCATGTACCATCCAGTCTCTCCAGTGACCACTGGAGATCACCTGGATCTCTGACATTGGATTTTTCAGTTATTTTTAACATGCTGTATGTATATCAACACTCTATTGCTCTTAAAGATCACATTAAAATCTTGTAACTCACAAACCTCCTGAAGTGTAATAACCACAGACTAATTATTCAGAAAAGTGAGGAGGAAAAAAATCAGTCCTTTTGCTGGTTTCTAATTTATGCCCTTTTATATCAGTGACAGATTGCTTGGCTTTCCTTATTGTGTTCCCAAAGCAAAAATTACTTACGCATTCCTCACTTGAGGTATCATAGCTGATTTTGTTCAATTTACAGTCCATTTCACGTGTTTTCTCTCTTGCTGCTGAGCCAACCACAAAAACAAAGGAATGTGGGTAAATACAGGGAGGAAACATCTGTAACAAAACTGCATGCAGAGGAAACGAAAGACTGAAAGAGGTAACTCAGTGTGAAAAAAAGCCAAGTCATACACTCTCCTATTTAACTTGTGAGATAATTCAGCTAATCTGGTTTTATGCATTGTAAATGTTTCTTAGAAACTATCTGTTTTTACCATACAACCCAAATCCTGTCAAGTGGACAAAATGAATGAGTTGAACAAACAGTAACTACAACACACAGTCCAGGAAATAATACTCAAATCCACTCCCGTTCATTAGCAAAAATTCTAGCTTCTAAGAGCAAAGAAGTTTTTTAATGGTTTCTTAATGGTTTTAGAAGTTCATATGCTACAGTTGATTTATCCTCCAGGATTCTCAAATATCCTGAGCATGCTCAGACCCAATATGCAACCCTGTTTGATGGAGACCTGTATTACTGAATACAAAAACTCATATCATTCATCATATTATTTTTTTTTCTGAAAGAACAGGCTCCAAAAGGGGCAAAAAAAGATCTGTTTCTCAACTCTGCATTAGCAGTTGTCTACCAGAGAATCAAAACAAATAGATTATATTAAAGGTGAAAGGGAATGTTGCATAGAAGAAACTGAAATTGATTTTATTTTTTCTTTTTTCCCAAAGCTCATGGGGCTCAGCCCCACAAGGAAAACCAATATCCCAGAAAGTGAAAGCCATGAATTTTTCAACAAAGTCAAATTTTTCTTCTCTCTTTTTCTGGAAAGTACCAGTTTCACTGAAACGCTTATCAGCAGAAGTTGCTAAGGCCAGGCTGGAATTTCTGGTCAAACCCCACAGAAAGACCAAGACACTAACACAAAATATCCAGGGGTTTTGGCTTTTCGCAGCAGCAGGATGATGTGGCTGCAAAGCCTTACACCAGGTCCTCTCTGATGGAGGAGTGCCCCAGCAGACAACACCAATCCCCAATTCCATGCTCACCACCACCACCACCAAAACAGCCTCGCTGCTCAAATTTCTGTTAGTTATTGTAAGAAATTGATCATGGCTAATAACATCCTGTTGGGGTGTCCCTCTCCTTGGCTGCAGAGTAGATGCTTCCTTGCTAACAGCAGATTATTTCTGCAAAGCACAAAAGTGCTAAGCAAGGAGCTAAGCGCTGAAAACTGAATCCAGGAGCCACTGCTCAAGATGGCCCAATACAACTCCTCTGCTGGAAGGGTTGGTGATGCAAATATTACTGATTTCACCCCAGGGAACTAGAATGCCTTATCCCTGTATCAGAGGTCTAGTAAATGGGTTTCACTTATCTGGGTTGTAGTTTTGGAGGCAAAGGGAGAAGCTCTGAATAGAGTTCTGGAGACCTGCAAATATTTGCAACATGCAGGAGTGATTTTCAACCCAGATTCAGCATTTACAGTCCACAGTTATTGGAGTTTTCTGGAAAATCCATCGCTGTGTAAATCCCCACAGGAGGCAGTACCCATCCCTTCTGGATTTTGTGAATCATCCCCTTGGAAGAATGCCTGGAAGAGCATCAGTCAGCTAAGCAGCACTAAGAGTACTCACCTTCACTCACATTCATACTTATTTTCCAGCTATGCCTCACTCTCTTCTTGACACCAGGCTCTTACTCCTCTCTTAAAAATATAGAAAACCCTGGAAAATATGTTCCAGGCCTTTTCTTTGCTATTTTCTTTCACCTCGCAGAAAGGTGGAAAGTGCAAGGTATTGACCAGCACTTCCTCTTTCCATTTCCCTGAGTACATTTCTCTCCTACACTGATTTATGTTGTGCCACAGTCTCTGCTACCTTCCTCTCTGGCTTCTCAGAGAGCGTCATGCAACTGAGAGTTACGCTGTCTCAAAAATAGAGACAGACAGAAACTCTTTAGCAGAAGGGCACTGGGACACAACTGCCTGCTTCTTCGTCTTAGGAGAAAATCTTGAAAGAGTTAAAGAAAGAAGAAAATTGTTTTGCAAGTTGAAAAGAATGATCTTCTAATTTGCCAGAGCTCAGGATGGCTTTTGGCTGCGATTTTCCAAGGAGTCCAAAAAAAGTGAATGTACAGCTTGCTTAGAACTTCACTGACATTTGAATAGTAGCTTTCTAAAAATATGACATTCCTCTTCATTCCCAGCTCTGCCACTGACAAAGTATGGCTATGCCTACACTGACCTGAGGGCAGGGTTTGTCCTGGACATAGAAACATAGAATCATAGAATCATAGAATTGTTAAGGTTGGAAAAGACCTCTAAGATCATCTAGTCCAACCGTCAACCCAACAACACCATGCCTACTAAACCATGTCTGAAGTGCCACATCTACATGTTTTTTTAATACCTCCAGGGATGGGGACTCCACCACTTCCCTGGGAAGCCAGTTCCAATGCCTCACCACTCTTTCAGTAAAGAAATGATTCCTAATATCAAATCTAAACCTCCCCTGGTGCAACTCGAGGCCATTACCCCTCGTCCTATCACTGGTTGCTCGGGCAAAGAGGCCAACACCCTCCTCCCTACACCCTCCTTTCAGGAAGTTGTAGAGAGTGATAAGGTCTCCCNGGGGAACACTGCTTGTCATTGGCCACCAACCAGACTTCACTCCATTCACCACCATTCTCTGGGCACGGCCACCCAGCCAGTTTTTAACCCAGTGAAGAGTACACCTGCTTACACCATGAGCCACCAGCTTCTCCAGGAGAATGCATGTGGGACATGGTGCTGGTTGGTGGTATGCTGGCTGGTGGTGGTGCAACACCCATGGTGGGTGAGGATGTGACAAAGCCCACACCTGGTGTGAGGCTGGGGCCATCTCAGGAAGGATTCTGGGACCACTGATGCTGTGACAAGGCAGACAGTGTGGCTAGCCAGGTTCACCTGTAGGCAGATGTTTTCCTGGCCCATATTAAGGCTTACTTTTCCTTCCCATCCCTTACTAATTCTTACACTGTATCCTGCTGTTTGTTTCCAGTTTATCTCAGACTATGTTTTGACAGCACAGGACAGCAAACGAACAGCAAAGCTGGACTCAGGATCCAGTCAAAATCTACATTCAGTATGTAAATGCATCCTCTGCAAGCTCTGGCAAGTCAAGTGCAACCATTTTAGGCTCTATTTTCACAAGCACTGCTTTGAGGTGTATCCTTGCCTTCACCATCCTCCAAAAGCATTTGCACAAAATAAGCTACTAGCTATGAAAACATTTGCCCTTATCCTATCTGAGGGTTATGTTTCCAGATCCACAATAAAAAGTACCTAACATTACTTTAGCTCTGCATTGTCAGATCAATGCTCCAAAATTACAACAATGGTATCAACAGAACAACTTTAACAATGACAGATGTGTTTATAGAAGACACAGAAGGCTTTAAAGGACAAGTTTTCAGTATTGGATATGTATGAACCACCCCCATGGGATATAGACCCTGGAACTAAAGGGGTGTAGGCAGTTCCCACACTATCAAAGCAGAACCAATCCCAGCATGGCAGCTTAGACTTAAGATAGTTTGGAGGCATTTCAACTGTACATCACATATTGGATTATGCACTTCAACCACAAATAAAGAGATGTCTTCCAAGGGACAAATCACAAGGAAACGTTTTATAAAGAAAGAAGTTTAGTTCTACTAATATCTACTATTCTTCTTTAAGCTGAAAGTTAAACCACGGTGCATTCCTCTGTTCAAAGGGTTGCTATTTAATGGTGATTTCTCATACTCAGAATGTTTCAGTTTACTTGAAATAATTTAATCTTGACATGTAGTGTATCAGAAATTAGGACTCAATATAATGAGAAAGAAGGAATGGTCGGAAAAATCTAACCTTATGCTGGAAAATAATTGTCTGCGTCATATAATGGAAGGTCTTTCAAATCCTCTTCTATTTTTTTTCCAGAAAATATAAAGAAAAATTAATCATAGGTCTTAAGCAATAATAAGCACTGAAAAGACTTCCATCAACTTCCCCTGGTACTGCTGAATGCCCTTGCAAAGAACATTTATGCGTTTATTCATGTGTTTCACTACAAGCATTACTCTCATCACTTTCCTTGCCCTTTGATT
This sequence comes from Scopus umbretta, assembly GCA_013400535.1. Lineage (NCBI taxonomy): Eukaryota > Metazoa > Chordata > Aves > Pelecaniformes > Scopidae > Scopus > Scopus umbretta. Next base: position 7,346 of record VZTL01045766.1, on the reverse strand, counting down.
TTCTTTTTCTAAGGAAAAAGGTAAAGCAGCCCTCCCTTCACAGTTACCAGACATCAAACACAGTTTTCCAGCTCAAGAACCATTTTGATTTTTACACTCTCTCACACAAAGTCCCCAGCCTCCCTGAGTTGGTGCCCCAGCAGCAGAGCTGCCACAGCACCCATTCTGCAGTTGAACTTAGAAGAGCAACTTTCCTAGTTGATTCTTGGCTGCAACACAAGCTCAGCACATTGTTTGTTTGTGGCAAGTCATTAATGAAGTCATACAGCTTGATTTTCATTGCAGTCAGGCCTGGACATACCAAGGAGATGGTAAGGAGGGGAAAACCCCTAGAGCTGTGTCTTTCCCTTCCCCTGATGAGCCAGATGCCACCACCCAGACAATTTCTTTGGCACCACTGGCATTTCTCCTATCACTCTTGTGGATTTCCAAAGCAGTAAGGAAAGTGTTTTTTGCACCTTGTCCCTTGTGCATGCCAACAGATGCAGTAGGTCAAATGGAGCCACAAGATTAAGTGGAAAATCTTTATTACCAATGCAATGCTCTAAAAGAGACCCTGTAGTTTTCCAGATAAACCAAGAAAAAACCCAGGCTCTCAGTTTTCATACAGGAAATCATTTTGGTGAGGAATAGGAGGAAATCACTCAAGGAAGACCACTGAGCAGTGATTTTTATAAACATTTTGTCAGGTATCAAGGTGGTTGGAGCATATCACAATTCAACAGCAAGGTTTTCAGGGCAACATTCGCACCATGCAGGGGAGGATGCTGTGAATGCGTCCAAAATCCCTGATCACCTCAAAAAGACTTGTGACCAAGTCTTGTGCAAGTGGAAGATGTGTTTGAACACAGACAACAAAGAATCCTGTAGTCTTTGACATAGTAACATTTGACATTACCAGCTACTATGCTTAAAGCAAAAAGTGACCAGAGAATGAGTATATCTTGTGAAACATGAGCCAGCAATTGCTATGCAGTCTGCTAATAGGTTGGTTAATTTTTCAGGCTTTATTCTGTGATGGAGGAGGCAACGATACCATCTTTGCCACTTAATTCCACAATTGAGCAAGGAGCTCCATTCCAAAGAAAGGGGGTGTGAAAAGCACCAGAGGGAAGACCACAAGCCCAGGAGCTAAAACAATTTGCCTTACATTTTCCACACTACCCTTTTATGCCTGGCTTCTTGCTCAGGATCAAACAAAACAACTTACATAATCTCCTAATAGCACAGTGACGTCCTCATGGTGCAGATCTTGTTCAGTCCTATTTCACATGTGTTTAGACATGCCTGTGAGGTACAGCTTCTAACTTCTGCTGCCTCTCACCACAACCACAGTGCCCTGACACAGCTTCTCCCCTTTTCAAAGGGCTTGAAATCTTAAATAAAAAAGAACCTTCACCTTAATCAAAGGTGCAGAGGAATAGCAAACAACCCACTTGACATTGCTTTACATTAATATTTTCATTAACAACAGCACAAGACCTCAAGATCCTATTAACTTTTCCATCATAGTTTCTTTCATTTTCACCTAAATCTGCACTGTGCACATTAAGGAGCCCTGCACATGCTTCCTGCTGCTCATGGTCTCTTTCTGCAACACAGAGACATTGGGCTCTTTAATCAGAAAGATGACATTGACCAAGCACTCAGACACTGTAAAATGAATGGGATCTTGCAAGGGATCTGAATAACTCCAGGACTTGGGCCAATGCAGCAAACAATTGGCTTGTTTTTGGCAGGAAGGGAAGATCGGCTTTGGGGAGAAAAACTTTAAGAAAAGAAAGGCTGAGCATAGTTAAATAAATTACTTCACATGGCCCAGAGCCATCCTAAGCAGCATGACATAACTCAGCATGCCCTCACACTGCACCCACTAAAAAGGAGGGGGGAAAAGCAAAAGGGTATTTCAGCTCTGGAGACACAGTTTTGCTGCCTCATCTGACCATAGTGGCTCTGCTGAGCTGCCAGAAACGGCCATCCTTTCCCACACTTGCTTTTCTGTTGAAGGGATCTTGATTTGTGGGAAACCACAGATCTGGAAGCACTGCAGGAAGGACTGGGCTTCCCCTGCCCCAGCGAACTCCCCTCTCCTACATCTCCACTGTGCTGTTGGTGACAACCCATCCCACTTCTTTCCTGGGATCCTTCCAGGTCCTCACTCTCTTGTGCCTGGGCTGCTGCCAGCTACGTCTGGTATATGGGCTTCTACGGCAGGGAAGTCCAATTGACATCACACAGCCCATATATTAGGTGAAGCCTCCTACCTCCCTGGTCCCAAAGGAGGTCAAAAGGAGGGTGAGGTACCCACTGCCTTCTCAGCAGCTCTGCCCAACACACACTACCAAAGGCAGAGAAACCTCACTTGGTCCCTGAAGGTCCTCTGCAATGGGTCTCTGCAGGGCTGCTAACAAGCTGTACAGGCAGGGTTCCACTAAACCCACATTTGTGGTGACTCATGGCAGCTGCTGTTACTATTCCTTCTGCTTTCTCCATCTCTGCTCATGGTCATCATTTCAGAATTAGAAAAATGAAACAATGATGTATATAATATTCCATATTGCTGCCTACCCTGCTGACCAGTATTGCTTCATTCTCATCCTTGCTCTCTTTTAATATCATGTGGCCATCTTTCCTCTTACACTGAGCAATTGTTATCATTGCAGCTGTATGTCAAGAGACACCAAAACATCTCCCCAGAAAATCTCAGATAAAGCAAGTTATCTGGTATATAAACATTTATGCAGTTATTACTGGACCATCCCAAACCGATAAACAGAACTGTTGAAAAAACATCGTTTTACTGGTAACTTCTCACAGTTAAGCTATGCAAAGCTGGAGGAAGTTAGCTCAGGAAATAGCAGGAATTTGGTTACATAACTAAGGATTGATTTTCACTTTGCATGATATCTGAGATGTGAGCAACTTGATACTACAATGGTGCTATTTAAATGATTATTAATAACATTCCTCTCTTTACTTAATCTGAGTCCTTGGCTGAAAGAGTTGAAGAATCATATGTACACTGGCTGAACTGGATCTTTGGGCATCTCTAGCCCACCCTCCTGCTCAAAGCAAGACTGTCACCAGCACTAGATCAGGTTGGCCATGGATTTCTCTAGCCAAGTCTTGACAGCTTCCCAGGGAAGGGATTCAGGCACCTCTCCAATGGCCTGTTTCTGTGCTGTATCACTCCCTGAGTGAAAAAGGTCCTCATAATGTCCATTGACAAGTTCCTAAAATGTAGCTGATGGCTGTGAATAGCTCCTGGGTATATTATCTGGCATTACCAAGGCTTTTTGGCTCCCCTTTGCGAAACTAAACCAGCCCAGCTCCCTCAACCTCTCTTCACAGGTCCTGCCCAGGACACAGCATCTTTGCAGTCCCCATGGGAAATGGAGTGGGAAGTGCTGATCTCTTCTCCCTAGTATCCAGTGATAGGACATCTGGGAATGGCTCAAAGCTGTATCAGGGGAGGTTTAGACTGGACATTAGGAAGCATTTCTTTACTGAGAGGATGGTCAAACACTGGAACAGGCTTCCTAGAGAGGTAGTCAATGTCCCAAGCCTGTCAGTGTTTAAGAGGCGTTTGGATAATGCCCTTAATAACTTGTTCAACTCTTGGTGAGCCCTGAAGTGGTCAGGCAGTTGGACTAGATGATTATTGTAGGTCCTTTCTATCTCAAATATTCCATTCTATTCAGCCAAAACTGGACAACATATTCCAGATACAGTCTCATCCTCACCAAACAGGGGAGAGGGGGGGTGTCTAACAATGCTCCTCAGTCTGCTGGCCACTCTCCTCCTGACTTTTATCAAGCTATAAAGAAACTGTCTTGTTTTGTTATCGACACCTACAATCCCACACCCTAATTTGGTGTAATGAGGCCTGAGTTTANCTGAGTCCAGGGGCACGGTCATTTCCCTAGCCCTGCTGGCCACACTCTTCCTGATACAAGCCAGGATGCTGTTGGCCGCCTTGGCCACCTGGGCACACTGCTTGCTCATATTCAGCTGGCCGTCAACCAGTACCCCCAGGTCCCTTTCAGCCAGGCAGCTTTCCAGCCACTCTTCCCCAAACCTGTAGCGTTGCATGGGGTGGTTGTGACCTAAGTGCAGGACTCAACACTTGGCCTTGTTGAACCTCATACAACTGGCCTCGGCCCATCGATCCAGCCTGTCCAAAAAAATTCATCAAATGCTGTAGAGTATCTTCCACTTATTTTACTGGATTGGGACACGGCACTCATATTTTACTGGCATTGCCACAAATTTGATGACACTGGCAGCTGTCCACAGAGCATGTGTTTGAATTTGTCTTCACTGGATATTGGAGTTTTCCCTTCTCTGGGACAAATGAACAGTGTCACCCTGCTGCAGTGACAGAGAACATCATCTCTCTCTGCATGCCTTTCAAGCACAAGTACATGGAAAGAAGTTTTTTTTTAAACCCCTTTTTCCTTTGGCAGACATGAAGCTCCCTGAGGCTGCAACGCCCCCGTCATTCCTCGGTGCCTTGTTTGTCAGGGAGATGCAGAGCAGTTTCTCTGTGTGGAGGTGACCTTCTTGGCCGCCTCCAGATGAGGTGGAGAGGAGGAAGCACTTTGTAGAGGGTGTGTTGAAGCAAGCAATGGGATTTTCATCCCACGTGGTCACATGCGTGGGTTTCCAGATTTTTACACTCTCTCTTTTTTTTTTCCTCCCAGCTGCTTCTTTATGTAAACCATATATAGAGATGGATACAGGTATTCTTCACTGGAAATGTGAATAATAATGCAAGAATATAAACCTTTGCCATATTTCTGGAACTTTCTTCTCCTCCTTGGGAATTTTTCCACCATGGATGAAGACCTTTATGAATTAAACAGGGTTGCCCCTCCTTCCTAGGCTCTGCTCCATTGACAAAGTAAGAAAACTGAATGTAGTCTTTCAACTAAAAGACAAAATAAAATTGCAATTTCTTTTAAACATTTTCTGACTTATTCAAATCTCTGATACTTTTTAATCAGGGACCATGTCCTCACTAGGTGCCAGATGAAGTCCTAGCACACTGTGCTCATCAGCTTTATCCCCAGAGCAGTTGCCTCAGGAAATGTGCAATGGGTGGCTGTCATGAAATGTCCTCCCTGTAAAGTTCAGGTTGCTCAAAGTGACCACAGGGACATTTCTGAGGCAATAACGCTTCTGATTCAGCTCAGACATAACTAACCCCTTAGATGGTGCTGAATGGTGGGGGAGGAGTGTTAATGTGAACTTGTGGCACCTGTACAGAGGCAGTTGAAGGGTGCTGTGATGTTGACCTGAAACACCTACCAAAGTCTGAAATGGTCTCAAAGCTTGGGTGACCAGATGTGACTTGTTTCAATGCAAGACTGCAGTCAAGGGGTCTTGGCACTCCTGAGCTCCTTGAGGAGTGGCCAGGCTGCCAGCTGGGAAAGAAGGGAGCCAACACCATGCATGAACAGAAAAGGACAGTTGTTTCTCTTAGATTTTTCAGCAAAAGTCCTGTTGAGGACCAAGACTTATTGGTATCAGCAGATGCACTGAGACAACAAGTTGTGTAGCTCTCAGAGTGCAGACCTTATGTCAGGAGGTTGTCCCCAGCTTTGCTTGCTGTGAGTACATACCAGAGGAGCCTTTATGCTGTCATTGCTTGCCAAGGAGAGCAGATCTGATTGACATGGTATAGGGGCAAGTATCAAAAGGTAAAGCAATCCACCTCTGCAAAATCTGACATATGTGGAGAATGCTTAAGCCTGATCTCAGACCCAAGTTTTCACAAAATGTGAAAGTCACATGTGGTCAATTCTAATCTAGGATTTTCTGGAAGAAGTGATGGATGGCCAGATGAGAAATGGTTAATGATTAGAAGTTAAGGTGGTCACAGAGGTCTAGTTCAGCCCTCTCTGGTAACCTCAAAGGACATTTGGAATAGCACAAAATGACAAATATGAACTAAGATCCATAGAAAAGAGCATGACAGCAACATAGAAATGACTGTACCACGGGGTTAATCTCACAAACATTCTGTTGATTGCACCATATTCACACCAAATTTATCATGGAACGCCTTAAAATTCTGCTTTTATATTTAGCACATCCTTTTTCTAAATAAATAAGATCAATAAAGATACTGCACAGGAAAATAATGCAACAGCTGTTTCTGACCAGTGAGATCCAGACACAGCAGACAGCTCTGGAAATGTGCTTGTGCATATTGTGCACAAAATATTGTTTAAATTACAAAACCCTCTCTTTTTCTCATGGGAACTGTCTCATGCTATGACAGCCATAGGTTTTATTTTGTCACTGCTAAATTGAGATGATACTTGGAATTTCCTTTCTGTGGGCAATGTTTGGATGTTTCACTTTGTTTTCTTCCAGTACAGAATGAAATGCTGAAAAGTTTTTCCTGAATAGAATTCTTTAATTTGTCTAAGATTTAACTTCAGAAGAGTCAAGGTGCTTTTTTATAATTTTGACCAAGACAGAGAAATGACCAGGTGAACGATCTGCTCAGCCTGGTGGCAGAGCTGAAAGAGGAAGCAGACAGGTTAAGGAGTATCAGGGAGTGTGAGAGGGAGATAGGTTGGTGGAGCCACACCCTACCATCCCTGAGGCCAAGGCAGCAGGTGAAAGCTCCACAAGAAGCAGAGGATCCCCAACTTCTCGCCACTGAGCAGAAGGAGGGGACCTAAGAGACAGCAGGGAATGGATACATGTTCCTGCTCGGGGGGACAGACAAATCCCCTCCCAGCCTCCCTCTGCTCCCCCGTTGCCCTTACACAACAGATATGGGGCTCTGGAACTTGAAGGCCAGGCAAATGAGGATATAAGTGAAGATCCATCCAGGGGCTTGCCTAGGTCAAGTCAGTCAGCCCCACATATCATGACTGTGTCTGTTAAGAAAAAAAGGACAGTAATTGTAGAAGGTGATTCCATTCTGTGGGGAACAGAGGGAGCAATATTCCAACGAGACCCATCCCACAGGAAAGGCTGCTGCCTCCCTGGGGCCGGGGTTAGAGATGTTACTAGGAAACTCCCTGGTCTGGTATGGTCCTCTGACTATTCCCTGCTATTGGTCATGCAGGTTGGCAGTGATGAGGTTGCAGAGAAAAGCCCAAAAGCGATCAAAAGGGACTTCAAAGCACTGGGGTGATTGGTTGAAGGATCAGGAGCACAGGCAGTGTTTTCCTCAGTCCTGCCAGTGGCAGGGAAGAACACTGAAAGGAACAGGAAAACTCACCAGATTAACATGTAGCTCAGAGGCTGGTGCCATCGATGGCATTTTGGTTTTTTTGATCAATGGGAAGTTTACATGGCACCAGCCCAGCTAGAACTCAATCAGG
>VZTL01045764.1:2056-12540 GCA_013400535.1 Scopus umbretta | reverse complement strand
TATTAAAAAAACAAACAAAAAAAGCAAGTAATTCTTAAAAAAAGATGCAGGAGCTTAAATTTCTTGTTAATTACTAACAAATGAGCCACGGTTTGTAGGAAGACATGTTTATATTAGTCGTATATCTGAAAAAAAGCCCCAAACCCGGAACATACACACGTGCACAAGTCCATTTCCTCTGAAAAAGGCAGTTTTCAAATCTGAAAGTTCTTGTGTGCCTGAAAGCTTGTCTGTTTTTTCCACTTCTGTCTGTTGGTCTAACAAGAGGTACTGCCTCTCTACAAGTCTTGTCTGTCTTGCATCCTTTGAGCACCAGAGCTACAATAATGCTGTCACTGTTGTTACAAATGATGCTCTGAGGCAGCTTGTTTTCTTTTTGTTTTTCAGTGAGAATTGTCATGTGTAAAGACAGCATTGTCTGCTTTATCCAAATGCTGATGTGATTGATTGTCAGTGTTATTTTTCAAAATGGAATGATAATTTCGGGTCAGAATTTCTGTTGTTTAATTTTACAGTATTTAGAGCTGAGGACTCCAATACACACAGACACCTGACTGAGTTTGTCGGTCTGGATATTGAAATGGCTTTCAACTATCACTATCATGAAGTGGTAGATGAGATTGCAGATACCTTGGTGCAGATATTCAAGGGACTTCAGGAAAGGTAATGAGAGCATTTTCCATTTCACGAGCAACTTTGAGGTCTCTTGCACTGTGGTATGAAATGGGTGAGCATTTTATCCTCAGCTTGTCATATAATCATTAGTAATCTGATTTACAACAGAACTTCAAAACAAACATTTTTGCTTTGCTCTTAGCTATTTCTTTGTGCCTGACTTTTAAAGTTCACTCAAGCCATAGGCCAGTAAACTGTCTATTTTTAGCCCGAGTTGCATCTCCTAGAGTATGCTAGCTTGCTGTAAGAAAACTTGTTTACTGTTGAATGGACTTCCTAACAGAAATGTTCCATCATTAATTTAAAAAGTCCTTCTTTTTATGCCACTACAGGTAGACCAGTTATTCTATTTTGAAATTAATATTTACTGTCTAAGAAAGTTTTCCTGAATCAAATATATTGTAACAGCCTGCATGTCTGCCATGAAAGCAGCAAAGATTATTTTCCAATTTTCATAGCCTAACTCTTTAAAAAGCCAGGCCAGAAGTTTAGGAAGTATTTTCATTTGCTTACAAATTGGACTATCTTGCCAGCCAAAATGCAAATCTTTTCATCTGTCTAGAAGGAAATTTCTCTTTTATATTTGAAATAGGCTATTACTCAAATCAAAGAAGAACCCAGGAAAATATTATAAATCAAAGGGATGATTTCTCGATGTCTTTACTGTGAAAATTTGACCTAGTCAATTATTCCTTACAAAAGGAACAAAATAGACTTAATAGTAAAATATTAACATGTGTATCATTGAAGTAGATATGTTAACTTACATGAAACATTTCATTAGGATTGTACCGAATTTTTCCAGAAGTGGCTTTAAAAGTTTTTTTTATGTTGCAAGAGGGACCTCTTGTGGCAAAATGGTATTGCCATTGCAAAGTCATTCTTGGCTGCAAGAAGCATACATTTCTTGACTTGTTTTGTATTTTACTTCTGTTCTCATTTCCTCGTATATAGATTCCAAACTGAAATCCAGACAGTGAATAAACAGTTCCCATGTGAGCCATTTAAGTTTTTGGAGCCAACTCTGAGGCTGGAATACCGTGAAGCTGTGGCCATGCTTAGAGAGGCTGGTGTTGAGATGGGCGATGAAGAAGATCTGAGGTACTTTGACACATTTGTGTACTGCCAAGAGACTTGTGAAAGTGGTAGCAGAGTGTCAGTTTGTGCAACCGACAGCCCTCAAGAAGGAACCACAAGCTTTTAGAGGAATAAACAGTACTGATATCCAGATACTTTGACAAATAAATGAACGGATATGAAAATAGTCCATTCTTTTGACGTCAACTCTACATACAAACTCTGAAATCCAAAATAAAATAACTTACAACATAAAGTGGAGTAACTTGAACCTTCTAAGGATAAGAAGCATTTCTCTAATGTGACAGGTCCTTCATGTGACTTGTCACATGTCTTTGAATAGGATCAAACAAATAGATTCTTCACTCTTACTATCTTCCTTTTCAGTAACACCTTCCTATTTCTTCTTTTCACTTCTCAGGAAAATGATTAAGCAATTGTGATTTCATTCCCATTGATTTACCGAAAGATGAGTTTAATTAACTGATTATATATAAACTCTTCTAAGGACACCTAATAAATGAAAACATTTCTGTTCTTTCCTATAATATATCCAGTACCATTAGGATAACGTGTGATTTTACAGTTAAACTGTCTCGTAAGAGTTTGATAGAGCAAAATAATTTCTGCAACAACTGCTTGTGGTGTTTCTCACTTATTGTGCCTAAGAAGAAAGGGCTGCACAAGGTATATGCCAATAGGAAATAGAGTACACATTTCTTCAGTAACCAGAATATGGTGACTAGGAAGCAGTTATATTAAGAGCAAGAATATCTTTAGGTATCAGTTTATTTAAGGGATTTCTAGGACCAATACAAAATATTTAGGAACAGAAATAAATATACTGTATTTCTGAAATTTCGGTCTGCGCAATCCAAAACATCCAGAAGCAAGCACTTGGTTTTCTAAACGGGAGGGTGCCGCAGATTTGTAGCTTGAAATCTTTTTAGCTTTATGAAGTATATAATCAGCACAGGTTTAAATCACTTAATGTTAATGGTGATAATCTTTTTCAGCACACCTAATGAAAAGCTCCTGGGACGCCTGGTAAAGGAAAAGGTAACAATTATTTTAGAATAAATAAATTTGTCATTGAATCTGAAACCTGATGTCATGGAGTCATTGGGTTGGTATCAATGCCTACTTCATGTAAAACAACATTTTACACACTGATTGAGAATACAGTATCTCAGAACATGCAGAAGTTGTAAAGAGTTTGTGGTTAGCATAACCATTTTTTGATGGTCTGACTGCATTCCTATTTTACTGCTGCTTATTTAATCTACTGATAGTTTTGTCTTTATCATTAATAAGCTGTTTCAAACCATTTTCAATCTTTTATATTTATTTCTATCATCTGTTATACTGAGTACAGCAAACAGGATAGTACATTCCAAAAACAATTCTTACAATAATTAAAAATTCCTCAAACAAAACAGATTCTAACTAACTCTGTAGGAGAAGATGAGGTCTTTGGCAAAAAAATAAATAGGTATTACTACACCAAGGCATGTTATTGCTAAACAGTCATAATTTTACACTAGTAGTTGTATTGGAAAACTGAAAAACAATACACTACTTTTATTGATAACATTTTTTAAGATAATTCTTTCAAATTTGTGGAAAGTTATTGGGAGGGGTTTTTTTTAATTGTTATTGCCAAGATTTACTGGTTGCGTCTTCCTCTTGTAACTTGTTCTTTACATCATTTTATCTTGTACTAATTTCTAAATTATCTTCTTTCAGTATGACACGGACTTCTATATTCTTGACAAATATCCCCTTGCTGTGAGGCCTTTTTATACAATGCCAGACCCAGTAAACCCTGTAAGTAAAACTCTTTGTTGTTGTCCATGAGGGTTTTTTTGTAGTTTAAATTATTCCGTGTAGGGATAACGTGACAAAATAGATAAAGTATATTTATATGACCTGCTGTTATAATAAAATTTTGATACCAAGATTAGGTCAGTGTTACAGGACTTGTAAAATGTTTACAGTTACTCGTCACTGGTGAAAATATACCAGAAAGAATCTATCTAAAATTGAGAGAACTTTATGAAGAGATCTCCACAGTCAGAGTACTGCTGCCATCACTGAAAAGAGGCAAAAACATTCTTCCCGGGCAACAGACACTTTAACAGAAAATATGCTTTTTTACGTTAGAAATTCCCCAGTTTCTTCAGAAATCCAGGGTAAATATCTTTAGAGCATCTTTTGCTGGGATAACTACATGCAAGTGTAATGGCTTTTCAAAGGGCATGTGGATGAACTTCCATTTTTTAAATCAGCTCCAGTCTAATGAGAGGAGCCAAAGGGCTGTAATTCCCAGGCAGGCTCCAAATACATTCCACTCTTACTGCATGACTTTGGATATCATAAGTGAAGTTACTGAGAGGTGCATATTTGCTACCTAAGGATGGAGCAACTGTAGGCAGGAAATAAACTCATCTTTGTCTTTCCAGAAAAACTCTAACTCTTATGATATGTTCATGAGAGGGGAAGAGATTTTGTCTGGAGCTCAGAGAATTCACGATCCTCAGCTGCTGACAGAAAGAGCCCAGCATCATGGCATCGGTAACAAGTCAAACAATGTGAAGCTGAATTTAAAGGAATATAAATCATGATTGGATTTGTCTCCTGTAGAGGCAGAACTTGGGGCAGAATTTGTTATATGGCAGTAGTGCTACAATCACAGTGCTGTTTCATGCTTAACGTTAATCCATCTCATTTTAATCTAGAGTGGTGGTATGAAGAAACTAGTTAGTTTCCCAGCAACACCTTGATGAAAAAGAATTGTTTCTGAGGACTTTAGAGAGAATGTAACACAGGAAATACCTTTGACAGAATGAGGGTAGACAAACAAGTCTCATTTGGTCGTGCCTCTCTAATCTCACAGACCTCTTACAAGTACTCCGGCAGAGTCTCTTGGGGTTGGCTGTCCTTTTTGAATCTTGAGCTGAGAGCAAATAAGCAAGAAGTGTCCATTGGTGAATTTTTTCTAAAACAAACAAACAAACAAAAAACTCAACAGGGACAACACTAACTGATAGTAGAAGGGTGAAAGAGTAAATTAGATGGAGATCAGAAGAGTAAAATGTAGATTAAAATTATGCTTTCAGTGAATGGCAAAGTGAAGTGGCAGTAGTAAAGGAGTAGCAAGGAGGAGTAGCTCCCACTGTAGCAAGATGGAAAAGTAGTTGCTAAATCTTCACTTTGTCACTGCAGTTTATTCAAGAAGTCACCATTTTCTGTAAGTTACAATGAACAGTTGGGCCTAGCTCTTACTCAATTCTAGAATTCCTTCCCTGATTGTTATTAGCAAAATTATAAACCAAAACTGTTATAGTCGTAACTGCTAGATAATTGCTAGTCCTGGTTAATGTATATGTTTAATGAGTAAAACCCTACTGCTAGTTTATAAGTTAAATTGGTAAATATTTTTTTGTTGTGTTTGCAGTCCTCTAGTCACTTGTATGTTTGGCTTGGGGTTCATTGAGCAGGTGAGAAACATGTCTTTTTCCTCTCTAGACTTGGAGAAGATAAAGGCTTATATCGATTCCTTTCGTTTTGGTGCACCTCCACACGCCGGTGGTGGAATAGGTAAGTATCTGTATTTTATTTGTTCTGTGTTAGCCTGAGCTTAATTTAAACTGCTCAGTCTCAAGCAGGGTTCACTATAAAGTTCAGAATAGTGGTCTTGTTAGGTAAATATGTGGAGCTGTTTATCCTGGAGAATTTAAGGAGAGAAGCTAAAACGCAAGGATCATCATAAAATAAATAGGGAAAATATTAATGGCACAGTCTGGCAAGTTTAAAAAGTAGATGATCATAAGAAAAATGCGGATTTATTAGCCAGACACATCACTTTCACATTTGACCAGTGAGGAAAATTTAAGGAAGCAAGAAAATACTCCATTACGTATGGATTTATCGTAGCCTAACTAATAGCAGAAGCCACCGGTCTCTTAGTGCATTTGATGAAGCTGTTCTGCAGTGAGGAGAGATAAGTGATTGCTTCTGTCTTAGTGATTTGACTGAATGTCACTGTCAGTTTGGCTGATGCCAATTGTTTCAGCAAAGCTACTGAGGCTTTCTGTCTTGGGTGTGAGTATTTTATGTATTAAAATGAAAAAAGAGAGGTTTTAGGTATCTTAATGATAACAATTTCCAGTTATGCACATTGCTTTCATTAGCAGGATGAAATCTGTCCATGCATATAGAAATAGGACACTTTGTAGGTCCTGATCAATAAACACGGTGATTTCTTTGATTCAGTCTTTCTGCATTTGCCTTAGTTTTGTAAAGTACATTTAGTACATTCTCAGCATGTTCTCAGAACAACTTCCTAAGTGTGCCTTCAGGAAATGCATTAGATCTGCAATACGCTATTGCGACAGCTCTTCTGAAATACCTGCAAGGTGTAAGCATCGGTGATCGTGCAGTGCTTGGGAGCAGAGGAGACGCAGCATTTGCAGAGGATCCAAAATCTTTTAGACCAGTCAGAACTGACACAGAGGCAGCTGAAGCTACCATCTCTTCTGCAGAGTAAATGCTCCTCACAGCACATCCCAGGGGTCAGGCCAAGTATCAGCCGAACAGGAGATGCTGTGAGAATGAACGCTGGTTTCTGGCTGTTTCAGATGGAAACCTTAACGTAGGAGGGCAGTGTGTGAAAACTAGTATGCATCTGGGTTTCATCTTGGCATGGCTGGGGTGCAGATGTGGCACCATGGATTAGGAAGCCCTTCCGTGCTCCACAGTACACACGTAACCGCTAAGATTTCAGGAAGAAAGAACACAGTGACCAGTGAAGTATTTATTATCGTAAAGATATCAGCAGGTAGTTGCACGGGCAGGTATTGCCGAATTTACATGTTTCTACACTAGGCGGTTTGGGATAAACTTCCCCAGCTGTAGTTTTTTACTGTAGCTGCTTATGGCACTTAATGTCTGAAGCTGTTAGGACCGGCTTGGACTATATTTCTGTTGCTGTATCCAAGATGCAGTTCTCCCGATCACCCACCTCCCATTTCAGTGTTCTACACCATCTTCCTTGAAAAGGCCGAAGTGATTCAGAGCAGGGTTGAGCCTCCGGTATCATTGCTTATTGATACACGTTCCAAATGAAGTCTGGGTCCCGGCAGAAGGGGCACTGTATGTAAAATTCCTAATTTTTGGATCTAGCTCCTTTCTGTAGTCAGATGTGCTAAGGCATGCTACTGCGTGAGGCTGGCTGTAGGTCTGAAGTACCTTTAGCTTCTTAAGAGTTTCATACAGAAGAAATGGCTATACTGGTGGCTTTTTTCATTTATTTTAGGGCTGGAAAGAGTGACCATGCTGTACCTGGGGCTGCACAATGTTCGTCAGACCTCCATGTTCCCACGGGATCCCAAACGACTGACACCCTAACATGAGTGGCTTTTGAAAGCTTGAGATGATTTGCCCTGCGAATATAACGATTGCAAGCATATCCCCTGCTACTGATGAACCTGTATTGATTTGAGCATTATAATGTGCAATCAAAACAAAAAATCTCATTTACTAAAGTGCCACGATAATTTTTTTTTTATCCTTACCTGTTTATTTAAAAGAAAATATTTTAACAGATCAAGACTCTTTGTATTGGCAACTGTGCACTTTTTTTAATGAAAATACGATACTTTGTGTTAGTATTCTACTGTCACATGAAATTGTATCGTGTTTCTAAACATTTTAATAAATTATGCAATAAAAATTCTACATTTTTAACTTGTATCAGCAAGATTGAATATTCTGAAGAACAGAATTGGCTCAAAGCTAAAACAAATGGATGCTTGCAATTTAAACATCAGGGAAACCAGCCAATTGTTAATTTACGTGAGTGTCAGGAAGAGAAGCAGGTGAGAAGAACAACATTCTTAGCAAAAAGTCTTCATACGAAATTGTGAAAATAGATTGCAATAAATCTCTCAAAGTAAATTGGATACAATATCTGTCTTTCTGGTTTTTGCTTGGTTGATCAATAATCATGAATTGATAAGGGTTGGGGGTTTTTTAATGATGCAATAACTGCCTAAAGTTTAAATTTATTTTCCATCTTCTTCCCTTTTATTTTTTTTTTCTTCTGAAAGTTGTTTACAAAAACTACAGGGCTGTTCTTTATTTTATGTTGCATTCTATCTTTATTTTTATGTTGTATTCTATCCATGAGAATGGATAGAAGGTTACACACACTCATGGAATACACAAGGGATATACAGTATTCTCAGAAAATATATGGATGGTGAGTTTAAGAGCAGGTCATGTGTTTTCCTGCCTGACCCAGCCTCTAGGATAACAAACAAAACAAATCAGCAAGGATTTCATGTATCTACTGCCAATGAAAGAAAAGCAAATAATGTAAGCCAACCTATTTCAGGGTTTGGGGGTTTTTTTGTTTATAAATGCTGTGAACAGCCCAAATGGTCATACATTTAGAGACATTGGGTGTTTCTGTAAGTCAGTACTTCTAGAATTCTTTCTAGACATCCTTTTTCTCAAAAGAATCACCTACTTGAACATCCTCAATTTGCAGTGATGTGCAAAACTACTTCTCTTCCTCCTAACCCGAAGGATGTACCCTGCATTTGGAGAGGAACCAGCATATTTGAAACTTCCTTTCATGGACTGCATCTGATAATTGTTTTTCAAATTTAAAACATTTTTTTAAGTGTGAGATGCCAAAGAGCAAAGGATTAAATTACTTACTTGGGCACTGCAATAGAGTTACTCTAACATTCATGCATATTTGTTATTCTGGACTTAATTTTTGCTGAACATTTTACATGATACAGAGCTTTCAGTAGGAGGTATGGTTTAGACAGTTATTGTTGCTGCCTTGATTTTTAAATGTCAGAGAAGTCACATATTCGTTATGCTACAAAAAGGTCAGTGAGGCTGTGTATAAATTGTGTAGAATTTCACAAAAGGGCAAATCATCTTTTGCAGCTGCCATTGAACAAGACTTAATTTTAATGTTTTGTGACAAGAGTTCTCCATTATAAAACAATCAGAGTAAAGGTCAGTTAGGTAAAGTACTGGAAATGTAAGAGTTAGACTTTGTTTAAAAGTCACGCAATTCAAGAAATAACACACTTTGCAGCTTTGCTTATGAGTCTGTTAGAATTAATTTACCACGGAATCTTCCCCAAATTATTAACTTGAGAATCTTAACAGTGTAGCCAGTTATACTTTACAAAGCTAAGTGGATTATAGACACAGCTTATCATCACAGACTTATTACTGATGAATCCCAGTTTCAAAACAGTTGTTTATTCAGCTAAGCCAACTGGAATGAATTTAATTTAATTACTTTTGTTCATATGGAACTGGTAATGTATTCCACATTGGAAGCACATCCTTCTAATGAGCAAAATTATTGACTTACATTGCATGCTAACAAACAAAAAAATATTGTGAGAACTACGTTTCTTGCTCTAGATTTGGCAGCAAATTTTGTGCATACATTTCTGAACAACTGTGCTTATCCCAATTCTGTTAAGAGTTGTTTGAGCTCATGTTGGACTTTGATTTATTCACAGTAGCTGCACGAGAACAAGAACTCTGATGGAGACCCTGATTCCTTTGTATGCAGAATCCTTTCATGCGGTTTTTCTTAGCTAACTGAAAATAATTACGATCATAAATCAAAAGCATTTGTCCTGAATGTAATCTTAACAGGCTACTTTAGTGGGAGCTGCACATTGTTAGAACTTAGTTTGAAACGCTGCAAATAGTAATTTTAGAACTTTATGTTGCTTTGATAGATAGTGACTCTGGTTTGGTAGTTCTGGAAAAGTCACATTTGTATAGACCTTTATTTCCAGCAACTTGTGGGAAGTTTAGCATTTTACGTGGAGCCCACATTGCTGCTGCTTCTCCACCAGCTAAAATAGTTTTGGTTTCTCTCATTATATACAGACGGTAATTACAATCATGCAATTTTTTTAAACTAAAGGAACTAAAAAGTATATTGGTAAGGAATGGCCAGGGAGTCATCTGCTCAAAACAAACAGCACAAAGGCTCAGTTTGCTTCTGCAGTTCAACTAAAACATTTTCCTGTGAGAACCCATCTGCGTTCACTGAACTCTCTGCCTAGCGGGAAAGAGGACTCGGGCTGTTCTTTCGGAAGCAAAGTGCAGGACTGGTTCCCCTGTTGGGGGTTAACCCCAGCAGGCAACTACGCACCACACAGCTGCCTGCTCCCTGCCCACTGGGCCAGGGGAAGAGGAAAGGAGGAGTAAATGAAGGAAAACTTTCTGCTTCCACCCCAGGCCAGTCAATTCCAGGTGTACTGGACGCCCCTCCACGTGAAAGCAAACTGTGGCCTGCAATCTGTTGCCAAAGGGACAGAGAAGAGCGCAACATCCCTTCTAGCACGCCGCTTGGCTGCCTTGGGCCCCAGTTCCCACTGGGCTTCCAGCACGTCCCGTGCAGCAGCGCTCCGCCGTGGCCTGACTTCAGTTAGCCTCCACCCCTGGCACCCGCACGACTCCTCCCGTACACCCTGCAGCCAGTGATGGGTCCCCTCAGAGCGCCTTCCCGTGCGCCAAAACGAGAACGCCTGGAAAAAACAGCATGTTTTCTTCACAGCCAACTCTAGAGTACACAACTTGCCCAAACAGATTTTAATTATTTACTATTCCTTGTTGCATTATCATCATCTGCATGCAGGGTGGGAGTAGATGGGTTGTGGGTTTGGGGTTTTTTTTTT
>VZTL01045742.1:0-18485 GCA_013400535.1 Scopus umbretta | reverse complement strand
TACTAAAAGACTTTCTTTGATAATGGATTCTCTTGCGGAATAGGTCCTGAATAACCTGTCATACTCGGTCATTTAGACAACTAATATTCTGGGGTGTTGCTTTCCTTTGCTTGTTGCTGGAGTTTCTCACTTTTGAATTTTTTCGTTACTAATCATTAGCACCGAAGAGGAACTTTTAAAGTGAAATTATATCGCCAAAAAAGGTATTAAAAAAAAAAAATGAAGTGTTTGCAAGAAAGCTTTAGGTTTGACTGATTTCTTAAGTCTAAACCTCATATTTTAAAAGACCTGTAAATTACTGGTACGCTAAGAACAAAAATCAACTTCAGCTTTTTCATTTAACAGTATTCTATTGTACACTGGTTCTCAGAAACCCAGAAACTACACCATCCAGAGACATCTGCCCTGCTGTGTGTCATTTGCAATTGATGGCACACCTTGCACAGTGTGGCTCAAAGATTGATAGCAGACGGCAGATCAATCAAGCAGGGAGATGTCTAAACCCTATAAATTTATCCATAATAAAGATGGTTCTAACAAATCAGATACTAGGTTTGAGACTAATACAAAAGCAGGGATGATGTATAAAAACCTCTCACATTTTTCAAGGTTATGCTTATTTCTATACCCAAATTTGATCTAGAAAGCAAAACTTTGACTTTAGATATTTGGGGATTTTTTTCAGAATTCTAAAAAAAACCCTCACTGATGTTTTTATTTTTTATTTTTTTCAGACTGAGGCATTGGCCACAGCTATCTCAGCTAGTGTGCTGTGGCTTGGGTAGAGAATGCACATGGCTTGCATTGTGTGGAATGTACTCTGATGTGCTTTGTGGATTAATAGGATTCTTCTGCTCCTACAACAATACAAAATTATATTTTCTGGTAGAAATAGTATCTGTTCTCAATGATCTTTGTTCTCAGATATCACAGTAATGGGCATCAAATAAGTACCAGAGAAGAATACTGGTTAGTGCAAATGAGCAACAAATGTAAGGCTCGATGCAAGACCACAGAAGTCCATTTAATTGACCTAGCAGGCTTCAGACTAGACTCTGATTGTAAAAGGCTATATCACACCAGCCAATTTCACCAATTCTCTGGATGAAAGAGGGCAGCACAATGTTAATGACATAGGGTACATTCTGTAAGTTGACAGAAATCCTACAATTCCTCTAGGTACATTCTGAACCAAAATGGGGAGGGGGTGCCCACAGAAATGGTGTACGGTTCTCTATTACCTGTGCCAAAAGCAGGTTTCCTGTCAGGAAAATCAAAAGGACTGCCTCTCTAATTTTGTAAATTACTATCTTTAAAAGATACGGCAATCTTATTCCATCTTTGAATGCCCCATATCATGGTAGTTTCTCCTACCTATTCTAGCGCTGAAGAGCGAGTTTCCAGTTCAGGTGTAAACACTCCTGAAATCTGTTTTAGGCAAGTGAACATAAATATACACTGTAATTACAGGGGGAAAAAAATAGTCTCAGCTGTTGGTATTCACATTCCAGCTTTACTTTTTGTTAGTTGGTTGGTTTTCCCCTCTGTATTATTATGCTGTCTTTTTCCTGGAAGTAAAATTTAGCCTAGGGCTTATAGGTTCACTAGATAACAATTCTATTCTAATCTAGTTATGACAGATTTAATATTAATGGGACTAAGAGGAAAATCAGTTTCCTGACAAATGATGATAAAGTGAAATCTTTAAGCAATAATAAAAATCAACATGCCATATCACGTCACCAGTCATTCAAAAGTGACAAGCAGAAACAATCTGCTGAGACAACATCCAACCACAAGCATAATCACATTTATGATTTAATTCCCATTTAACATCAATCACATCAAATTAATAACCACTCTCAAAGAAAATTAAATCCTAAGTGTATTTTTCCTTTAAAGTGTTATGATCAGAGAAGAAAGTCCTAATTAAATCTTAAACCAACTACATCTTTTATATATGTGACACCTGTAACTTGGCCAGTATTGTGAATTGGCCCCATGTGGATTTTCATCATAAAAGAAACTGACAATCCCTTCTAGCAGCTGCCATAAGTTTGATTAACATGTAACGTATCCTTTTCTGAAAGTTCTTGTTGTAAAGATTTTCCATTACTTTAATGACTGTGTAGCCATTTTGTTTTAGGAAAATGCCACGTTATGCTGATTAGTGTTCGGCATGCAACTTGGAGACAAAGCTGCAAGACAATGTTTATTCTGCTCTTCCTATGTTAGAGTGTTTGTCAACAAAAGATATCCTGCTCATACCTTATTTCATCTTCCCAAGCTGGTTATAAATAGTAAGGGCACTGTAAGAATAATTTCTTTAAGTTACTTAGAGAATTCACATGATTCTGTGTATCCTGAATCAGGGTGGCCAGCTGGTGGCTTTTAAACTTCAGGCAACTCCCAAGCACTTACATGGCTGAGAGCAGCATTATAATGCAGCTGCACACCTTCATCTGTAAAAGTGAGCCTGGATACCTTAAGACATAACTTCGTGTCCAAACTCTCCTTCACTGGAGCAGCAGACTCTTCTGGGAGCATCCATGTAAAAACTACTGCAGGATTCTGTCTTTTCCTAGGTATTTGGTATGTCTCGTTTTTCTCGGCTAACTGAGGATTTGGTTATGTGACAGAACAACTTGCCATCACTGTTCCAGATGATTGTGCCTTACTGAGACAGGAAACAATAATGGAAATATACTGTAATGGAAAGTATAGAAGTTTTGGAAAAATAGAGAAATATGTATTACTTCAGTACTGAAGATGCTCTTGGTCTTCATGTCAGCCCTTGTTATTTTTGTTTCAAACAATGTTCAAACAATTTAAAAAATCCTAATGTAAAACTCAGACTGGTGCTCTTGTACCTCCTATATGCCACAGCAAAATAGCTCTTTTCCTTATTTATTGAATAAATTGCAGATACAGGAGACCTGCTCCCCTATGTTAATTCTTTCCTTCCCATTCATGAAAGCAGCCACTTGGAGAAAGAATGTATTTGGCAGAGAATGAATTAAGTGCAATAGATAACCATGTACTTTTTTTGTATTCCTTTTATAAGGTTCAGAAAGGGAATATAGTTTGTTTCAGGGTCACAGATTCTGACCTAGGTCAAGCAAAAGTCAATCATGATAAACTACATAATATACAACATATCCTTAAAACTACTCTTTATAAATCGCAATCCTATGATGACATCCAATTTCTTCCTGCCTCTTTAAGCTATAACATGTTTCAAGGTCTTATAACATGCAAGTCTGTTATTAAAGATTCTGCTGAATTATTCAGGGCTAAATCAAGATGTGAAGACACCTTTTTTGAGACAGAAAATTGGCAAACACTCTCTACTATGCCTTACAGCAAGAAAAACAATCTTGCTGCAGCTGTTGTGTTTTTCATAAAATTGATGCTATAAAAATGTTACCTGAATACAAATGAAATTATTTTTATTTAAACCTCCCACACTGAGGGGCACATTTCCTCTCATGATTATGAGATCTCCAAGGCCTGCCATGGATATCTCACATAAAGTGGTTAATTTATTCTCACTTAAAAGTTTCCTGAAATGTCAAGCCCAGATTTTAATGCACCTTGTCCCTGAAGGTCCAACTGTGAGTCCCTTCATTACACCATCGAGCAGCTACTCACATGTGTAGTTCCACTGTCTTCCCAGGAATTTGAGGTAAACAGCTGCATGCTAAGGTAAGTCACAATCTGCCCCTTACTGACTTCACAGCAGCTAGTCACAGAATGAAAACTAATCAGCACAAATAAGAGTTTCACAGTCTGGACATAACCACAGTTGTGTAACATGTTTTTCATTTGAAGTAATGGCTAATAATTTGAAATAATAAGATGCTCCTATGCATAGCTGGAATTAAAAAATACAGCTTCCTAGAAAAGGGTAAGCTCCTATTGGGCAGAAAAGATGTTTTTTCACTCCGTGTTTCTTCACAGGAGAACAGAGATTTCTCCCTGTTTTCCCGTATCTTGGATAAGTGCAATGGTTTTCTTAGAAAAAATTCAGGACCACAAGTGTGAAAACTACCTTTAGCACGGTATCCACAAATGGATCCAAGACAACTGTATTTACACATATATCTGGAGCAATTCTGAAAGGCATTTCACCATTGCACTCCTATTTTTCTACTTGATTGCCATTTGATTCAGTTAGGTTTCTCAAATGCTTTTGAGGACCTGTATCTTAGTACTTAAAGAAACAATTCTAAATAGCAACCACATAGACTAAAGTCTTCTATTTAATTTTTGGAAGCTTGCTGCTCACAAACCTCCACCCGATTCACAGAATAAGCATACCCTCTGCAATACCACGTGGGATGCTCCAGTCATTTCACTTAGGCAAGATGGCACCTACATCAGGTCAGTATCAGAGTTATTTGAAATTGTGACTTCCAGATGAAACCTTTTAGGCTTTTTTACTAGTGTCCTATGCCCTGCAACTCTGCCATTATGCATTTCTGTGTATATATATATATATACACAGAATATATATATGCATGCACACACACAAATCAAACCAGAATTAGTAAAGATTGGTGGAGATCCTGATCCATGCGTTTTAAATCGTCACAGCCATAGAGAAATAGATATTACTGGAACCAGGTAAGTATAGAATTTGTAGCTCAGAGGAGAAACTTCTCAGGTCTCTCAAGTGAAATGTATTCTGCATTCACAGCTCAGGGTGAACAACTCTACTCTGGGTCCAGTGCAGCATATTAATTTGTTCTGACAGTAGCTTTGTTATGGTAAGACAATAAGCTTTACACCTTGCAAATTATTTTATCAGTCTTTGCTCTATACATACATGTTGTCTAAATATTCATCACTAAATTTGAGTAAAATGCATATGAGTAATCATGCAACTACAGATGATCGATTTGCATCCTACAGGTTGTGTAATGGCTCGTACTACAAAACTCAGATTAATGAATCTCTTTCTTGTACCTTTCCATTTTTTGATTACTGTTTTCCTCTTCTTTATTAACTAAGGCTCATTTATTATTGAGCTCAGCATGTCCAGCCTGAGTACTAGCTGGCAGCAAAGGAGTGTTAACCAGAGACTCAGAAGGGGTGGATCGACACTTCCTCCCAGAGTTAAATGCAGGAAACCAGTCACATAAGCAGGAGGTTTGAGAGTATTAGCAGTGGTTTTAGGGGAAATTAATCTTGTTTCAAAGAGTAAATCTACATGGCACAAGTGGGATCGAAATAAAGCACTGTACTAATGGTGCAAGCTGAACAACTTGTACTACCAGTGTGACTTGCTCAGCGCTGTCTTGAGTTTCACGCAGACACATGCTTTAAATCACCCATACCTAAATAATCTATCAGCTTTCTTGTCAGATCCATTCTCCTTTTATTCCTTTCCTAAAGATCAATGGTCTAATCTGAGATGCACACAGATTTGCCATGTTCTGTTTTATCAAAAATATGCTTAATCTGACAATATGTATAAAACATACCCAAAGTTTGGGACTGTTTCAGCTTGCTATTCCTCTTGGTTAGTCAAGAACACACTTTATAAAGAACTCTTTTCATTTATTTTCTTTCAGATGACTAAAGTGGTATTGTTCATGTCTTGCTTTAAAAGTTAGCTCATTACAAGATTACTTTCATCAGAGATCAGAACTGATTACTTCATCAGATTTAAATTAATGTTGCATAGGGAGGCATTTACAAATTTTCAAAAATTACCCAATGAAGGGTAACTTAACGGGTAAAGTTAATAACTCTGCAAGACAGCTTTCACTAGATGTCTCTTTGTTCACTATACACAAAAGGCTTTGGGGGTCACCTGCATTCTGAGAACTGCTGTTAAAGCTTTATATTTCAGTCCTACAGGACTTCTGCCTCTGGTCATTTTTTTATCAAGTAAAAACCAACGTGGAGGCTGTTATCTGTGCCCTGGCCTGTTGCATCTTTCTCCTACTTTTTTCCGTTTAGTAGGGTGTGACTGATACTTGCCATATGCTCTGGTCTTATGTGGGTAGTCAGTATGTTAGCCATGTCTTTAACAAGCTTTTGACAAAGTAGTAGAGCAGATTTTTGAATGAGTGTGTTGTTGTTAGGTGCTCAGCACATACTGACTGTTAGACATTCCCCTTCTAAAATTAAGCTTAAAAAAAGACATTGAAAAATGCTGTCCCAGTCAAGTGACCTTGCTTTAAAGACATGTGGAGACAAGACAAACCATAGTCAACTTTTAATCCTGCCTTTCATAAATAAATCTAAAGGAAAATTATTGCAGTAAAATTTAGAAAATTATTCTTCTTTAAACACAAGCCTAATTACAAATGAACATCAGCTATAAGCTATCAACTAATGCTGTTTATTACATTGATTATAACAGGGAATCCCTAGGGTTAGTTGATGAAATAAAGATTTCATTTGAGGGTAAAGCACAACAACAAAAATGTAGCTAATTGTAAACAATAGTATTCCAAGTCCAGCTGAGTCCATCAATATAAAAACAGAAGTTAACCTCATCCTTCCACTACTGTAAACATATTAAATGCTATTTATTGTGATTACATGTGTGTGGCCTGTTACAGCCTAAATAGGAACATTTTCGTGACTGAAAGACATAAACATCAGACAACTAACATCATTATTCCCATTTGAAAGATATAAAACCTAAATATTAATTTTAATAGTAAGGCTAGCAAATTAGGAAACTACACACACTAAAATCATTGCAATAACATCCATTGCTAGTAAAATGCTCTGGTTCCAAGAAGATTAAAAGTACAGGTGGGATTCAGCAGTAGTTTATATGCTATCCTGACGTATGTCATAAACAGAGATTTTATAGTAAAAAGAATACAGATTTTCCACCAAAACAGATTGAGTCAGAGTAATGAAAATGAAGTTAAATGTTATTAAGAAAAAAAGAGACGCCCTGTGGAAAACAATGCCTGTAAAGAAGAGAGGGGAGCAGGGGCCCCCTGCAAGGTTACGGACAAGGCTCAGTCACCTCAGGTAGGGAGGCCATGTCGCACAGTAACTGCCATGGGGGCACAGGCGCTCACAGCAGTTCCCTGTGGGGCAAGTCTGAGTTCAGCAGAACAAATTCACCCGCCACCACCCCCAGCAAACACAGCCATGCTGCCAGCACTGCAGATTGTCCCTGAAGGCAAAGCAGCTGCTCTGTATGATGTAGAGCCAAACTCATGAGCTTTCCTAGACCTCATCGTGCTGTGCCTAGAGCTCCTGACCTGAGCTGGCTCCCTTCACGGCTTAGCATTACACTCTAGCTAGTAACCTCTTCTGGCACTTAGTGCAGACCTCAGCAGGACTCAAGTTTGTTTTGGTACTATGGGCTACACAATCTGAATATTCTGCTGTCCGGCTATCACAGACACCCATTACCAAATCTAACAGAAAAGTGACTTTGGGTGTTCCCTGTTCTGTGTCCGTACAGCACCTTACACTTTGCCAACATCCAACACCCGAGAGGATGCAGTGTTACATTTGCGCCAATGCCAGGCACCTCGAAGGCACATTTTTGGTCATTTCATGACATTGCAAATGACTGTGGTTAGAGAAGACAAGTGGAAAATAGCAAAACTCTGCTAACTGCCAGGGACACCCCTTTACCTTATTCCTTTCCCTTCAAAGGTGTTACCAGAGACAACCACTGACATGAAATGATTAGCACTTTTTGGAAGTCTGTTTCAAGAGGGGAAATCATGAAGGGACATTGTCTGATTCGCAATCTGAAACCACGGCAGATTTGCATTGCAGAAATAGGGTCTGCCTTCTTCGTTACAGCCTCCCTGTTTGAATCCACGTTTTCACAAAGGCAATCCTTTCATGTTTTGAAATTCATCTGGAAAGAACTTGGATTTCTTAGACAGTTTGCTCCACACTGCTCTTTTTCCCATGCTGTTCCTCATTTCCAAGTGGGCTCTACTACTATTATTTTAAACTTTTCTCAGGATTGCTTTTGCAGTAATATTTTAATATTGCATGCGTTTAATATCAGCCATCTTTAAGAGACTTTTTTTTTCCTGCACTATTTTGCTTGATGTTGTTATTGTTACTGTAAGCATTGCTTTAAATAAGCAAATGGTGGCCTGTAGACACTGGATGAAGAAAGGTCAGATACTGTATATGACATATGATTTGCACATCCTTGAAAGGGAAATGAGTCATCTACATGATACAAACAATGATAACTCAGTTGCATATGACTGAGATGCTAAAGATAAGATATGTTTATAAATGAATAAACTTCCTGATTATAGTGATATATTATGGTAAAATTAAAAAAAAAAAAGAATTTTTATTTTGTGTAGCAATCTTTCACTTAAAAATAATGCTGGAGTACTGATACACAATGACCATATGATACACAGCACAACCTATTTATTCTTTTGTAGACCCCTCTGAAGTAAAAAAGCATCACTGGCTTGTTAGTAACAGCTGAACCACTCAGAAGCACAAAGTATGCTTTGCAGTATGGATAAGAGCACTCTACTTGCAAGTATTACTACATGGATATCACAAGAGCTCAGCACTCCTACTTTGGCACAGGGTCCATAAAAACATGACACCATGTTTTAAAAGAGTCAGTAAAAGAAAAGGAATGGAAAATGAGACTTATCAAACCAACATCAATAATACATTTATTTGTCATTTCCTGCTCTTCCCATGGCACCCAGTACCGTGACCAGATCCTCCAAATGAAAACTACTCTTCTAGCCAACCAGATAAGGAATTAAATGTAGAGGTTAATCTTCTCAACTCTTTAAAGTGCCGACCAAATACCTTCTCTGTCCCTCTATTCCACCTTATCAACCCTGCTTGAAGAAACTTTAGTGGTGTGGAAGCACATGAAGAACATGGGGTGGGCAGTCCCTGAGGAAAGCCAAGATGACAGGGTCAGTTCTCATAGACCTCACAGTGCTGGCAGCATGCTGCGAGCCCTGGGCTTGCCTGCTTGCTCTCTAGCTGCTGCTGAGGAAAACCTGTTACAGACAGCAACCATCTTCTCTGTACCATGGTTTTGTTCAGAGAGACCATGCCTTACCAGCAAATATCCTCAATTCAGCTGCTACAGAGAAGCTTCCTAACAGAAAAAAAAAAAAAAAACAAAACAAAACATTAAGAACATCACAGCTTATTTTCCTTTTTTTCGCAATGCATTTGGTGATCACTTTGGCTCACTTCCATGCTGCACAGCAGTTCAGAGTATTTGATCTTTGGCTAGGATATCTCACAGCCTTCCCCAGATGAAAAGTTCAACTCAGCTAGGTGATTAGGAGTCAAGTTTGAAAGCACAGCAGGATAAAGAGCTCAGATTAAAATCAGAAATATTCCAAACACCACAGCTCTGAGAGGGCTGAAGTTGAAATTAAATATTGGAGTCAGCACAATGCAAGAAATTCACAACCAACTGGTGTATATCTTGCATAATAAAAGTTTAACCACATATGTTCTTAATATACAGGGTAAAGACCCAAATATGACCTGGATAAATCCACTGTAATATGAACCAAAACCTTTGTTGCGTACCTTCAGCTTCGTAATCTACAAGGCTGAAGGTTTGACTGCAGTGAGCTGGGTCTCAACAACAAATATCTCAATTTACCTGGCTAGTTATTTACAAACAGCTGATAATTATTTATGTTATCACTGGAGCTGTAATGTATTTTATCAGTTGCTGCTTTTTTTTGCATTTTGTATGGTAGTTTCAACTGTCATAAACCAGTACAACAATCTGCCCACATGAAATAATTAATAATTATTATGTGAGTGACTGATTTACTTTGGAGAACATGAAAGGCCATGAAACCTGGAGTTTCCTGGTCTACATAGTGTGCATAAAGGAAATGAGCATAAGCAATCACTGTCAGCTGTTCTTGTAAGTAAGAATTGAATCATTTATCTGTCTGCATGTATACATTATCATCATCTCCCACTCTGAGGTAAGCCCTAATAGCACTTTATGGTACAAAAATAGGTTGTTACAGATATTTCATAAAAAATACTACTCCTTTCTTTTGAGAATGATAGCTGAACTTATACATATTCAGCATAAAGTGGAAACTTTTTTAAAATTTTATAACTTGTCTCTCAAACACATTTCATTTTTGTCTGCATCAATTAAACCACAACTGAACCCCAGATCTAATTCAAATTTGTACTGCACAGTACAGTAATAATCATGATTATTTAAATGCTTATAACTCTTCTTTTGTTTTCTATTTGTGATCATTTTGTCCAGTATTAATCACCTGCAAGTACCTTCAACTGTTTTAGCACTTCAACTATTTTAGTTTTTTTATTTTCTATCAGAATGCTGCATTTATTCCATAAACTTAATTGCTAGCCATGAAACCACTTAAATCAATCATATGACAGTGTCTTGCTCTAATTAAAGTTACAGAAAAACTTCTTTTGGTCTAAGTGGAGACAGAGCACATGCTCAGTGCAGTCATGATTTACTGTTTGCCACCACCTCAGCAGAAATCTAAAATTCAAGGTGAAACCCGAAAGGCTTTTTGAGCAATTATACAATTCAAAATAAAATTTCTGGTTTGCTTTCTGTGTGAGCAAGATAACATGGTAGCAGAGTGTAAAGCAGTGTAGTAAAAACATTTACAGGCTGTGCATAATGTAACACATAAGGCTGTATGAATAACCAATTGTTTTGATTAGAGTCTAAGCCACTCCCCGAAAAATTAAAAGCCATTCTTTTCTTTTTTCTTTTTTAAACATAACTAACAATAAATAATTTTATATTAAATACAATATAATGAAGTGTAAGAATAGTTACATGGGGTATAATTATGTATTAAATATGTATTTTTACATAGGATAAAGTTTTGTTTGTAAAAACGTTCATTTTGATCAGGACATTTTTGTCTTGTGAAGTTCAGGCCTTTTGTTCAAATGAAGCATCTCTGAGCGTGACACATCTGTGAAAAGGTTTGCATGATGTGGGAACCCGTGAAATGCCTGTGGGCAGGATGACACAGGAGGTCCTTTCTAAAATTGCATTCAGTGCTCCTGAGTGACAGCACGGCTGTTTCCTGGGCCCGTTGTGTAGCCCAGTGCCTTACAGGCTGAACTAAGGCAAGTGCTTCTGACTCGCCCTAAGCAGACTAAACACTGAGATCCACAGATAGGAAGTGGGACCATCTGAGACCACAAATGGGAGTGTCTGGAGGTCCTTCAGGGTGTCCTTCAGAACACCAAATTCAAAGGGGCTCAAGAGAAATCTCTCTCTCAGGGTTCAGAGTTAAACTGGAGTGTGAACAAACCTTTCAATTGTTTCCACCGATCCTGCCATATCCAGGCTGCTTGTTATACAAGTACTGTTTGAAGGTGTAAAAAGATATGAAAAACCACACTGATTGCAGAATGCAGATGGAAAATACTTGAGACCAAGTATTCTTTTGCCCCAGTCTTCCCTCCTGGCTGGCAGTCTGGTACCCAGCACGACCCACTTCTGCTCTTCCCCGTTTGCGCCAGCAACGCTACCATTGCTGCTGATGCACCCTGCCCTGTGACAGGAGGGACGGAGCCGAGCGCAAGCTTTGCTGTGCTCCATCTTTCTGCGCAGGCAGAGTTGCACGCTAGGCTAGAGATAACACATGAACTCCTTGAAGAGCTCTGAACTTTTTACTGTGTTCCTCTCTTCCCTCATTGCTCTATTCCT
Organism: Scopus umbretta; assembly: GCA_013400535.1. Classification (NCBI taxonomy): domain Eukaryota; kingdom Metazoa; phylum Chordata; class Aves; order Pelecaniformes; family Scopidae; genus Scopus; species Scopus umbretta. The sequence goes on along the minus strand of VZTL01045742.1, from coordinate 6,796 downwards.
TGTACTATATTTGACTTTAAAGCCTTTCTCCGTCATTTAAAATGTAATTTATGGGTGTTTAATCAAGAAAGGTAACTTTAAACTCTTCCAAACGCTGTGGAAGAAGAGAAGCATATACATGCGCAGGCTTTCTCCAAGACTGCTTTCTGGTACTTATTCCAATAGAATGCTAATAATTATGTTAAAAAGCTAATTTAAGAAATCCAATTTTTGGAAAATGGGTTTTCAAAGGGCACATTTAACAACTAGAGAAAGTTCGATCTGATTTCCCCATTAGAAGAGGAAGGAAAATCCAATTTTAATCTATTTTTGTTCTCTTAAAAAGATGATATATAGAAGTTACGTTGAAAATCATCCTTTCAAAGCAGACCTTACTATAAGCATGTGCTAACTTGTGAAGTGCAATTAAACTGTTCCGATAATTCTGCCTGAAAAAATTAGTAGCAATATTGAGAAGGCAAGTTGTTTTCAAAATGTTCATGGCAGAAATGCTTCTGTGTTAAGCTGGTATTGATTCTGAAACAATCTTACACATGATAAATGAGAGCACATTTAGGAGAGGATTCAGTCATAAGAGCTCACAAATCAATCAGCTTGTCAACAGGCAGACCAAATTCAATTTTTATTCTTAGTAAACTCTTATTTGGTGGTAGGCCATTGTTTACTTTGAAATTGCTTTACAAAGGAATGGGGGAGGAGAGGAAACATGGAAAAGACAATCTTTCATCAACATATTAGAAGTTGGTATTTCATTTAGGGCTGGGACAGAGAAAATCTTATTGTCTCCTGGATAATGCAAACCTTTTATCTCCTTCTGGATGATCATAAACATTTGGTCATATAATTCCCTTTATCTGCAGCAGCATTTCATAATAATTCTCATAGAGTAAGACACGGCATCGCTAATTTGTAACAGAGCATGGTGTAACTGGCATGTCATATTCTAAAGCAATAACCTGATGTACACAAGAGCTGCTGCATCACTTTGCCAAGCCATGCTATATTTCTGACAAGCGGTTTTCATTGTGTTCTGATGGCTCAAAATTAAAATTGTAGGGAAATGACATGGTTAAAAAAAAAATAATAATAATAAAAAACCCCACAAACCTATCCTCCCAGAATTCCCAATCTGCTGTCCCTGACAAAATCATCAACAGTAACCTGGTTGGAACTTGAGAGGTTACTGGAACACCTTCAATTTAACATAATTCATTTATATAATTATTAGCAATTTTGCACTGATGCCACTACTTGATTTTTGAAATATCATTATTTCAATCCAGAGAATCTAACCTAATGGCTACAGACAATCCACGATGCTGTAGAGGAGTATCCTCTATATGAGGCTGCTCAGTCACTTCCCTCTTGCCAGCCTACAGATGATTGATTTTGAGGAAGAATGTAACCTAAACAAAAAGCAGGAGTAAACAAATTGCTTGGCCTTACACAAAAGACTCTCCCATTAGGAACCTGAGCCAAGTCTTATTAAATCAAGGCATCGCAGAGAGCTGTACTGTGAGAACAAATACAGATATCCCGACTCAAGGGTGACGCAAACATGATCTTTTGAGATTTCTTCTTTCAGGATTAACTTTTGGAGAGCAGAAAGCAGAATATGAACCATTCTTACTCCTTGCTCTCTCCTCATTGCAATTAAAATGAGACGTTACCGGGTTTTGGAGAGACGGGCTTTATAGAAGAAACAGACTTCATTGGTGTTTTCTTCTCTAAGCATAAGCCTATTCTCTGTCACGATTCTTCTGTTCATTACCTCCTTTGCCTTTAGATACGTACAGGAATGTAACAGCCTAAACAGCACCACGCTTGGATTTTCCTCCCCCCTGTTGGTTGATAAAGCTAGAAATCTACCAGGCTGTGTCCCAGGCCCATGTATTTCTGGAAAGTACACATCCATTTGATTTTTTCATTTAGCCAAAATTAGTTATGTTCCTGCAAATAATATGTCTAAATATGCTTATGGAAGAGGACTTTGTGTGGAATTAGCACACACCGCCAGACAGATGTCATACAGAATTGGCATTTGGGGCATAGATTTATCCAATAAGGGATCTGTTCTGCAGTAAATTCCTTGGTTTTGTCACAGATGCCCACCAGGAACACAAATCTTGTGGGATGGATTTTAGTTTTTTATTCAATGGGGAGCCAGACTCGGGAGAATCCATCTGAATCATTTTGGTTCCTTAATCTTATTTGTTCCTGCCATTGTACTATAATCAAATAAAAGACTAAAATAAAAACCAAAATATGAACATCTCTAAACACTGCAGTCAAAATTTGTAGCAGGATGTGAATTTCATGGCTGACATTTTAAAGTTGCAACCAGCTGACCCAGAACTCCAACTCCAAACATTCAAAACCTAATAGTTTCCAAAATCCTAGTCACAGATGGAAATCTAAGGATAGTAATATATACGCTTAGACACATGTGTCTTGTATGAAAGACATCAAGACTGGAGAATATAGAGTATAGCTCAGACAGCCGGAACTCACTCTAAAAAAAGGAAAAGCCATTTAGTAGATTACGTATTTTTAGTTTGTGAAGATCCTATGCTTCAGTCATTACCATGATGTCTGACTTCTGAAGGTGAGTGAATCTTAAAAGCCTCTTCTTGTCAGCCTGTGAAAACAACGTCTTACAGACACTTCCAAGATAACAACTATAAGATCATTAAACTTCTTCCAACAAGTTCAACTCCTCCTCATTTCTCCTGTCTCTTAAAACAATCAAACTTACAGGAAACCCCTAACAAACAAAAGCATTTGGAGGAAATATTGTGTTCTGCTTCTTGTGGTGTAAAGGAAGAAGACGGGAGTATCTTGTTTCACTGTTGTGTTTTAATGAGAAAAACTACCCCTTTGCTTTTTATCCTTCAAACTCAGAGCACATGAGAGGCATACTGGAACCCAATAATACTTCCTTGAATGACCAGTAAAAACCTGTTAGTTCCATTCATTTTCAAATAATAAAAATTACCAGACTCCTATGTCAACCTGAGCAGCCTGTTAAATGCTGGCACTGGTAAATGACATTACTTGAACAGTAATTAATTCTTACATGACTTGGAAGTATGTATTCAACTAATATCAGACATGAAGGTATTTGCTGAATTTTATTGGATTTTAAACACAGGTCATTTGTTTTCATTTCCTTCTTTATCATAGATATATAGCTTTTCCATTTTTACTATATAAAATTGGAGTATCATATTCTCTGTTGAAAGCAATATTAAATTACTTTTAGGAAACAAAGAATATTTTATATTTTTTTTCTGATCTGTTTTTAACCAGAATAAAGCTGCACATCTGGTATATTTTAGTTTTGGGATATGGAATATCTCTGTCTTTCCCAAACATTGTCTACTGTAAACCAAACTGAACAACTTTCGGAAGTGTTCCTTTTTCACTGAAATTTGAACCCTATGGAGAATGCTTGGCATATGGATTAAAAATGGATGTGAAAAACCAGTCATGATTGGAACAAAGGGATTTTTTTTAGACCACAGGAATGGATATAAACTTGAAGGTGCAATCCATCCTAGCTTCAGTTATTGGGATATATAATTTAGAAATCAGGACTGGGTCTAAGTCAAAGGTGATAAATGAAGACAGCATACTTATAAATGATGGCATTCAGGAAAGAGAAGTACATGGGGTTTTTTTATGGCTTCTAAGTGCATTTTTATACAGTAATCAAATTTACAGTGTTAGGATACATATTTCAAATGAAACTCAAGTCATACTACTTCTTTCTGAAATGAGTCAGGATTACAGAAGAGGCAAGCAAAAAGGTGGTCCTTGCCATTGTGTTTCTGCATAAACAGTAAGTTCCTAAGCACCTGTGTTTTGATGCAAGTAACGTAAGGCTTAAGGTTATGTTATTTAAGGTTATGTTGGTTCCTAGCCTGGTGCAAACTGAAGAACCATCCTATGCTGTACAATTACAATATAACTGTCAGGGTTTGATTACAAAGTAACAGAGCACTTCCTGCATAAAATTCATCAGCAAGAGTAAAATCCCTTCCCACAGGACTAAATTCAAACCAATACTTCTATCTATGTTTTGTGTTTGAAGAACGGAAAATAGCCTAGCCAGCTGTTCAGTTGCATTTTTTTAATCTGTTGCTCTCACTGACTGAAGCAGAACCTGATTATACAATACAAAGATCAAAACCTCAGATCTCTTTTTTGTAGTGTTTGACACAAGAAAAACAAACGAAAACATCTCCACCCTGCCCCATGGAACTAGGAAGCCAAGATATAGCAGCACAGGCATGGAAACAGCTTTGGTGTTGAGAATCCAAAGCCCCATACAAACACAGAATGAACCTCAAAACTCCTGGGTTAAACTGAAGTGTTTATCTACTCCCTCTGACCCATACTGAGATGAACAGAAGTAGGGAAAAGCATTTTTGTTTCCTTCATGGATCCTTTCAAACCATAGCAGAAGCAAGGGAGGTCAAGGACTGCCCCATTTTATGGATTGCTGTTCAATGACAGGCTCAACAAAGTGGAAAAATATGCGCTGATTAGAGAGTTGGAGAGAGCAGGCCTTTAACTTCTATTGGACAGCATCTTCCCTTCCTCCCCATTCATTTTATGATGCATGCCTTCAATTGCAAAGTACTATAAAAAGCTTCCTGAAATTCTTGGCACTGCCACAGATCTGATTCCACAGTGGCTTCCAGTGATTAACAGAATGCTAGAAAGTGCAAGACAAACAAAGATCAGGTGAATGGGGAAAAGAAACTAGAGTATCATAAAAAGTGCACATAAAGTGCATTCCATTTGCTAACAGAGCCAATACTTATAAAAGGAGTGCAGTTTTTGAAAGTCAATCCCTCCCATTCTAAGCAGAAACCAGATGAATTTGTAAAAAATTTATTTGCTGTGTTTATGAATATATTTTTTAAAAAAATCAGAACTGTAACTTAACTGGCAGAGAGAGCAACAAACACTTCAAAATTCACTTGTTTCACTAAAGTCTCAGTCTGTATGTGAACTTTTTCATTGACCAGTAGTAAACTTGATCATCTGCAAATAAATTATTAAAATGCTAACTATAAGGTTGTACATTATAAAGCCTGACTATATTATAATTTTTGTTCCTCCAAGCAGCTCCTTAAAATGCATATTTAACTAATTTATCCTATACTTTGTGCCCCTGTGGCCCTGGAAGGTGAAGCAACATCACTCATAAGAAATATTAACATTGGCTGTTTATCAAGGCATCCGTGAAACAGAAAAGCAATAAAAGTGCTAGTGCACGTACTCATTTACTATTGAAATATCACAAAAATTACTCAGTGTCAGAAATCTAATTTTGTATGATATTTCTATATATTTTAGAAGTTAATTTTTTCAGTATTAGTGAATTAATATGCTTTGAATACCCCTGTAGCTACAGTGGAAAAATGGACCAACACACTTATTTAGTGCTGCTACCCAAATCCATTAGACAAATTTTCTTTACAGCAAAGCATTGATGAATGAAATGTCCCATGCTAATGTAAGAATAATCAATTTAGAATGCTTATGACAATTAACAAAGCTGGAGATAAGCCTTGAAAGCACCATGCTTTGTCAGCCCTGATTTGGATTAAACTTGCACTAATAGGATCATTTTTCTTCCAAAAGGTATTCTTTTTAGACAGACCTATCAATTAATATGAATTATGCATGTATAAAGGGACTAATGTCATTAATTAGACAAATTAATTTTTATGATGCAGTGAATAGACTAACATCAGATTATTTGAGATATCATTTTCCTAATTCATATGTATTTCGAATAAATGAATAGTTTACATTTGCATGGTTATTACAGACTCGATCATTATTAATCAGTGACACCGTATTGGACAGTTTAATATAATCTGTTTTGAGTTTCTCAGGGTGACCAGGTATAGTCTGTTCACACTTTTGAAGACAAAGTTTTACTCTGACTCACATGCTTTCACTGGGCATAAGACTATAGACATCCCAGGGAAATACGAGCAGAGTGTGTTATGTGCTGTGTATTTCAGTGCATTTGTGATGATAAAAAGGGGGAAATTAAATAAATATAATCTAACTCTTCTGGCATCAATTTTAGCTGTAGAATTGAAAACATTCAAAAATTTAGAGAGGCTTGTGTTAATGCTGGCCCACACTTTGATCCCAAAACACTGTTTTATTTCAGCCACTAGTAATTTACCACTCATTGCTTCCTTTTGCCTTTAATCCTAATGCATATATGTTTCAAAGTGTACTGAAAACCTTTACAAACTAAAAATGTGCATTTAAAAAATCAGGCTCTTAGAATCCCCAAATGTGTTTGAATTTTAAAAGTTAGGTTATTTATATGGCAGATATAATTCTACAAATGCTAAGTTTGAAATCATTCCCTAATAGTATCTCCTACGTGGAAAAGATAATATAACGATTTCCATTCAAATGTGTTAGGAACTATTAAACACTTATTAAAGTTATTTTAAAACTTTGCTTGCTTTGCATTTAATGAAGTGAATGAAGGATGGAAAAACCTACACACTTTAGGCACATTCAATTCTTAAAAATGACTTCTTGCCACATACCTTCTTTTATCCACTATTTATACATCAGCTGTAGCCAAATATAGGGAAAGAATTATTCCCTACTACCTTATTTGGCTTTCAGAGAAATAGGATAGCAAATCCTCAGAGAGGAAAGTATTTACATGACCAGCCCACTTCTGATAAAGCACTAGTCTTGGGGAATATGTCCTCTTCATGAACTACAGGGAGCCAGGAAAACTGGC
>VZTL01045740.1:11151-28225 GCA_013400535.1 Scopus umbretta | reverse complement strand
AGGGATATTCTTTTTCTGTTGTTGACCTGAACAGATTTAAAGCATTTTCTGATAAGACCTTAAAGGATGAAAACAAAGAAAAAAAAGACTAATACAAAAAGAAGGAGCCAAAATGGCAAAAGTTCTTGCCTACTGACATGAAGTCCACAAACTGGACTATTAGGAGATGATAATAATCAGAGAATGAGTAGAAATACGATGAATTGTGAACACAGGAGTTTGGGGAACAAAGATGTGAAGAACTTCCTAACCAAATACTCTAGGTAACCTTCTTGTAAATCACAATTTAAAAGTTTCAAATAGTGGCCAGCACTTTCTGCCTTTGTGCAAATGGCAGACACTTGTGGANATCTGGTTAAGTCATTTAGGAAAAAACACTGTTCTAATTCAGCACAGACAAAACCCATCAATTTGTTCAGCTGACACCCCTGGCATAACACAGAGTTAACTGATTACATATGCCAGCCTTTCTCTAGTTTCTTAGTAGGAAACTAAAGGGAAGTAGCAATCTCTTTGACATATACAGCTTTGAGTGTGCTCTGTGTATGAATCATAGAGCAAGTCTGAACAATACCACCAGCTGGTGCAAACGTACGGACAATGGCAGGTAGCACTAAATTGTTCAGGTTTAAAATTTAGAAGATAGATTGATGCTGCTGCTTTCATCTTCTCTCTACTCCCATTTTTCAGACATTTCATGAAACTGTGTTCATGCCTTTACAAAACTAATTCTCAGAAGTTCAGAAAGTTCATTAATGATTTATTTTAGCGTCTTAAAATGAGCGCAAATGTTGACAATATATTGAATATTAAAATTTCTCGAGCATTTCCTTATTTGTATTATTTCAATAGCTGCTTTTACAGGTTCTACATTATATGCTGATCCTTCTATCTCTTGGAAGACAGCATTTTTTCTTAAATAAGTTTATTCAGCATGGCAACTATTTTAGAACTGATGAATTTCAACCACTCTTCACTAATTTGTATAACTATTTTCTTCTTGTGTTTCTTGCCCCGCCCCTGCAATCCATTTATAAGAGCTTTTATTCCCATACTGCCAACTGGGAAAACCTCTAATGAGTAGAAAGCTGTAGTAAGAGGTTTCCTGTTTTGTATCAATGTCTGCTAGAATGTTCTTTGTTTAATGAGTACAAGGACAGACTTAAAGAACAGTGACCTGAATCTCTGGCACTAAACTTTCACGTTTTACAACTGGATTTTACAAAATCCAGTACCACATACTAGCCTTGAACGATGCTGCAGCTTTCGCTCTGAGAAATAGAGAGTTGATACATAGGAGTTTAGATATGAAAGATCAGACATATATTCTCCAAATGTTCATAAGTAGGACAGTGTAACCGAGTAACCTTCAAGAGTTATCACTGGATTTCTTCATGTCACTGGTCTCTAGCTAGAGTCTAGCCTAGTATCAGTACTGCAGGATCAAAAAAACAAATTGAAGGAAGAATTTATTTAAGAGGAACAACATGCATAAAAGAATGCAACATTCTTTCTTAATAAGTGTAATGATTTGTTCTATCTGACCTTTGCCTTTTGTTGCTTAGTTTCTCTTTCATGTGCCTTCCCCCATCACCAAATCTTCTGCAGCCTGTAATAACAAATAGCTTAAATTAATCTGGAGTTTAAAAAGTTAAATGGAACAGAAATTACCTAAGGAAGACATTTCTCTTTGCTTTTAAATTATGTCCTATAATTTTCTAGCAGCAGAAAAACCTTGATTTTTTAGTAGTCTCTATTTCTCCATGGAGGAATTTGATCACTCGGAGTCAAACTCCAGCAGAGTCAAACCATCTCTGCTCTGATGGTACCAGTTTTACACCTGAATTCTTATCTGTCATCCTAAAAGCCGTCCTGCAATTATCACATAAAGATTAAATTACTAATACTAATGAAATACTAATTAAAAATAACTTCCGTTACACTTGAAGACAGAGGAAAAACCCCTGTGGATGGCAAAGAAAATGCCAGCTGGTCAATGAAATCTTGTAGAACCTATTTTAAATATTATCCCACCAGAGGAAAATCAATCTAACACTGATTACATATTACAAATCAGGGTTGGGTTTTTTCAAACATCATTTGTGTTTAGCATGAACAGTGATTATGGTCACAAAGCTGCTATATACGGTTCATTCTTCATAGTGTAAAAGGCAAATAATGACGGATTTCTATTATTTCTTTTATAGAAGAACAAGTTTGTTGAACAATTTTTGCAAGGCATGTGCAACAGTAAGAAATTATGGCTAGATACACCATATAAGCTCTTCAGGACTCTAAATGAAAATTAAATCTGTGATAGGAAAGTAACATTTTGAAACATTACTTTTTGCTTCTCTTTTTTGGAACATTGGCTATTCAAAGATAGAAAAAGGCCATTTTCAGTGATACGACTGGAAAATATATTGTGCCTAGTATGACCTACTCTTTGTACTAAAAAAATCAATAATATTAAGAAGTAGCATAAATCTCATTATTGATTTTTTTATAATTTTATTAATAGCTCTATAAAATACATAGTGAAACTTTTCTTTAAATCACATCCAGCCTAGTTTAGTCACAGGACTCACTTTCAGCTTTATCTGAAACACAGGACCAGTATTTCATTTATACTACAGTAGTTTTAAATAGAGGCAAACAGGGATGCTTAGATTTAAGCTGAATGTTATTAAAATACAGTATTACTACTGAATGATAACAGTTACGTTCTTTCTAGAGATATGAGCCTGAAACTTTCATGCCTGACCTAATTTAGAAGTATTTCATGAAATGAATCTTAAAAAGAAAGAAACCATTTTTGTAAATTTTCTGCCTGTGTTAGAAATCTCAAGAGTTCTCATTAAGAGAAAATTACATTTATGCGATCAAGAAAGCTTCTGTCATCCTGCAGATGAAATAAGTCTGTGTGGAGTCATGAACTAATTTGAAACTATTTGAAAAAGCAGCTAAAACAAAAAGGGGCTTTCTTCTGGTGACTCCATACTAAAAAAAGGAATATCACTACTGATTATTCGTGTGAATAGTTTCTATGAAAAAACTGCAGCTATCAAAAAGTTCCAGACTCGCCACTGAATGTGATCCATAGGTGCCTGAAGCAGAACTAGTCCCCTTGCTACATTGTATTCGTCTGACACATTTGCAACTAGCTTTTATAGCAGACACTTGAATGCTTCCAGATGCAGTGAAATCCTCTTAATTTGTACACGCGAGTGGCAATCTGCATTTTTGTTCTATTATTAAAAGCAGGTTGGCATATCATGAGGTGCTGTAGAGTTGAGTTGATTTCCTGATCTGCTTAAAAGTTAACTACTGTTAGTAATACATATGAATAATGTATATAATTCTATCTATATTTTTGTTTATGTATGTATCTTTGGAAAGATATACTTTTTATACATACAAATTGTTCATACATCTATAAAAAATAGATGAGATAGACTTCTGCATAAGAATTCATTCTCCATATATAGGGCCGGCATGTACAGCCATAACTGTATCTGCTTATTGATCAAGGTTGTTGGGAAAGTGGTTAAAACTGTAAGCTGCTGGTGAAGTCTGCTACACGCCTGTTATTCCAAGTTAAAAGAAGGGCAGAGAGAGGGACTGGAGATGTTTTTGTGGCTGGTTGGTTTTATTTTTGTGATGTTTCTAAAAAGTAAATCCTTCCAACTCTATCACAAGCTATTACTCATCAGCAAAAAGTAGTTTTAACTGGTGCATCAAACCCCAAACCGCTATCTTCTCAAACAAGTCATAATTTTACGTGAAGAGGAAATAGCAATCAATTCACTTCCCATCACCTTATTTGCACAAAGAACAGGTATTGTCTCCCTTACAGACAGTTGCTGCAAAAATATGTCTAGTACATCCTAAATCAATGGTATTACTGCTACCTTCCCAGTAGGCTTTGCAGGTTTATTCTACCATAATCTGCTAAATGTTAAGCATTCCTTTAGCATGTGTATTTTACTGATATTGTTAAATCTGTGCTTCTTACTGAAAGCTGGATATTGGCATCAGCCATTTAATACTTTTACTTTTTCAGATCATTCTGTGTGTCTATTCTTCTAAGATATTCAAGACGAATCCTACGATAACTTTTAAGGAAAAACATCTACAGTCTTTATTGAATAAGAATTGCAGAGTCAAACCTCATACTTGATTAACTTTAATGCTTCCAAAACTGGAGGCACTTTGGCATGCCCATTGTGCTGAACGTCCTTGTCTAAATTATACTTTTGTAAATATTTCATTATTGCTTACCATTATTTCTAATGTCCTTCCTACAGTTGATGCCAGCTGGTTTCAAGAACAACAGAGCACCCTAGGGTTGCAGGGAGTAGTAGTGGTGGTTCAGGAGGTGGTACTCCGCTCACTGGCTCTGTGCTCAGCTAAGGTCTTTGCTCAGCAGGGGACATGGGGTTCTCACAGGTGCATGCTCCTAAATACAAAACCAGTGTCCTACCTACGTCACACAAAATATGCAGCTGCTCTAACAGATGGTGACCTAGTAAAAAGGTTAGCAGAAAAAGTACAAAATAATGATGTTGGTTGAAAAATACACTACTCGAGGCAGGAGAAGGTGGAACTGCCTTGCAAGGGCAGTTCTGAGTTTCTGCGTAACTACTGATAGTAAAAAATACCAGAAGTTGAGGCAAATGACTATTTAATGTTTCTAAGTACAGCAAAATTACAATCTGCGTATTCAAGAAGTTTATTTTTGGAAAACATCAGTGCAGTCTAGCCTAATCTAGATTGTGATGTAGCCAGTTTACATCCACCTAACAAGGATGTCATTAAGAAAACAATTTCTCCTCCCCTTTCTTTCCTCTGATACATGGTATCTGCTGATTTACAAGTAGATTAGGCCCTCATCACTGCAGTGACTGGAGGCAGTAGATATGCCCAACAAACAGATGTAAACTAAGAACATGCTATCTCTGACAGAAAACAAAGCAGTTCTGCAAAGTGCAAATCTTAGGAGCCCGACTATATTCTGGATTTTCATTAGTAATCTCTCTCCCCTGAGTGGACTTCCTAGCAATATAGTTAAATTCATACTGCAACTTTTCACTCAGTGGTGATCCTAACAGCTATCTTTCTCCTTTACCAAAATGCTCCTTTCTCTGAAATTTGAGGGCTGTAGTCATGTTTGCTGCCATGCTTCTCATGGCTCTCCTCCTACCTGTAGGTTTAGCTGAAATTGAAGGGATCAAAAGGCAAGGTCAACTGAAGACAAATTCTCCCCTTCCTACTGCAATTTTTAATGACATACGTAGCAATTAGAAAGATTCTAAGATACAAAAATAGAGGCAACATTATCTATGTGTGCCCTGTGATGCCAGCAAATGATAGCTTAACGAATTTTTCGTGCTATCTATATGTTTAGTTTCTGTAATGTTTTCTTTTTCACACGCCTCACTGAAAAGAGCTGGAGAAAAGTATTACGCCTTACTTCCTAGGCCTGTTCTGCTTGTCACTTAAGACTAACACATTGGCACAAAGGAGCCAAACCTTCTTTGAGACAAGACTCCAGCTACTCAGACACATGATGGTTGTCCAGTGATTATTCTCAGGTGTTGCTTTCTGGCATAGTTCCCCCTTTATGTAGAACAGGACTTGTTTCTTTTTGCAAGTTCTGAAGCTTACTTCAATAATGAATGAAAAAGCTCTCCTTATTTCAAAGAAATTAAATACTTACTTTTAGACAATACCCCTGAAGTCACTTGCTAAAAATTTCTGTAAGTAAGAAGAATTGTGAATGCATTGCGTGCAGGCATTGCATGCAGCATGGTTTTGTATGTAAATACCCGGGTTATGGATACCATGGCNGTAGGCTGAAAGCGAGGTGACCAAAGAGGAAAAAAAAAAAAAAAAAAATAGACCAGACCAGCTCAGGTCCAGCAAGGTGATACCAGTTCTGAAGTGCTGCCAGAATGTGGCTTCTGGAGAAGCCAAATAGAAGACAGGTTGTGTGGTAATGTGCTGAAGTGAAGCCAGTTCGAGCATGCCTGCCATGCCCTGCCAACACTTCTGGTTCCAAAATGTCTTCCTGGGTCAGGCAGACCCAGATGCAGCACCTGAACTGGCTCCATGTGTTTGCACAGCGTGTACATCACGCAGTTCTGGGAAAGCCGGTCACAGGTGGCACACCAAGCTTCAAAAGCAGTGGAATTAAAATTCTTCCTCAGTCTGGGAAAGAGAGCTCTTCCAGTCCGTTTTCATTGCAGATAACAGAGTGATGACTTGATTTTCATGCTTCAGAAAAAATTTTTCCCCTTACGGAAACACTGTAAGTAATATTATATTGTACACTGTTTAGCGAACCTGGATGTTCAAACCCCACCGGATCCAAAATGAGATAGCTACTGCACAATGAACATTAAGAACTTTTCCAAAAGTTTCCATAAAAGGCAATTTAATAATGTAGACATCTGCGACTTTGAGAAATAGGTTTATCTTTGAAAATGAGACTGTACTACTTACTGTCTCTGTGCAACTCTGTGCACTTTAGACAAATGTTCTATTCTTTCTTTACATTGACATGGGCTTTACAGGAACAAGGTTCGTTTTATAAGACTGACGTGAAACTCTGAAAGGCCTTCTGATTTGCTTGCACTACATTTAACTTCATAGTGAATACTCATGTTTTTAGCTTTTAACATTTTCTTTTCCCTCACCTGCCTTAGAAGTGTATTAAGTGTAAAAAATACTTGGCTACATCATCTTCACATCTGTGTTTCTTAAAGACAAAGACTCACAGTCTCTTTCTACGTTCTGCTGTTTATTTTGAGAGACAACGTGATTTATCTTTAAATGGGGGTTGATTCCAGGTTACTGGAACGCTCTGTATAGGTACCATGGAAAAAATATGTCCCACATGTTTTTTAAAAAAACCCTATTCCATATGCATAGTTTACTTTCATATTCAGCTGTTCCCCTTTTCACTGCCATTCATTCTTCCTGTGTTAAAGATTTGATGATCTCATTCCTTATTCTTCCAGCTTGTTTTTTAAAATAAATTTAAATATAATATAAAAATATATTTAAAATATTTTATAACTTTATCAGTGACAGATATGAATTTCTTGTCTTGTGCACTTATTTGAATTTAGTCAGCTTTCTACCTATTTATTCATGTTTTCCTCTTCAGAAAATGCCATCAATTATCAAAAAAATGAAATTATATGAATTAGACATGTTCTGTTTCTATAAATATGTAGGTATCACAAAGTAATTAGCATGCAGCTACTCTAGCCTGTAAAACTTCTTCATACTATAAAAAGTCCAGGTGCTACAGAAATCAATGGGAAACTCACATTAATGAACTAGGATTTCACTGTTAACTTGTTCTAAAAGAGAAATGCCAGTTTAGCAGTTCACTGATGATAGGCTACTGTACAGTACGGTGACCAAAGATCAATATGCCAAGCTACTAGAAGAAAAAGTCATTGTAAATTTATGTGGTGCATTGCTGAGACAATGTTTTTTATAGAACAAACGAGTTTTCCCACACTTTCTCTCAAAAGTGAATTCAGTGTTTATGAAGAATGAATTGTACTGATTCAAAATGTCTGCAGGCTGTCCTGATCACAGGTCCAGTGGACCTTCAGAAGTGACTCTTGAGGTCAGAGACATTATGTAAAGCTGAGGAGGAAAGGAAGCTAGACAAAAGCCCTCTTACAAATTAGCTTAAAACATCTACAGAAATTACTAATAGGCTGCTAAGCCATTGTCTCACCATAAATGCTTTGCCTTCTTCCTCAATTTGGGCTGGGTCTTGACTGGACCACTATACTAAATGGCAATGGTCCTGTGCACCCCCTACTTGAAATATAATTAGACAGAATTAGCGTGGAATAAAGAAAAGTAGATCTAGTTCTTCTAAGTTTCTTCAAACCACTGTCTCCCCACAGTGATCAGTGTCGCGTAGAAATATAGACAGTAGCTCAATAAACTGTGAGAGCTAATTTATAGCCTTAAAATATAAAAAAATTAAAATATGCTTTTATACTATTCTTGATTTTACATAATTCAGCACAGCCTGTTCTGGTAGAAAAGAACAGCTGTCTGAAGTAACTTCATGTTACATCTCCAATGGCACATATTTTTCTATCTAGTTACAGATAATTGTATGCAATTACAACATTTTAGTAATCTCTGTAAACCAGCTAATTTAGTTGTCTTTTTTTTGGTCTTTTTTTTTTGTCTGTCCTCTTTCTGTACAATAAACTGGAATACAGAATGGATAAAACAGGGACTTCACACCTGGTTTTGACAATCTTAAATGTGGACCATCAATACATTCCATCTTTATTGCTACAAATTTTTCCCAGAAAACACTTCGTATTGAGTACAGCTCTCACGTACCACATAACAACATTTCACACTTTTCTGTTAGAAAAAATGTGATCAAATGGAGTCAGTGCATTGGTCCAGCTAAATTGACTGCTCATTTAACACTCCAAAGCATCAAATATTACTCAAAATTTTTATTGAAAGCATGCTCCTGAAAGTCTTTTTCCCCCTATAGCTTTTATTTTCATTCAAAGCACAGTGAGTTACAGCTTTACAGATCCTGTCTAATTTAACTTTTCTTGGGACTTGCCCTTCTGGACTGCCAACAGAGCAAGTCCGTTTGCTCCCAGGTTGGTGCATGTGCTGTACTGCACCAAAAAGAGGCCTGTACCAAAACTGCAAAGTGACTGCAGATTTTCTGCATTTCATGCACTTCTGTCTATGCCCAAGTAGAAAAATCCTTCTATACTGCCACTGTGAGTGGTCTTTTAACAAACAGGCATAAGAGAGTATAACAAAGAATGTTTCATACAAAAGAAGATAGAGTCATTTATTTGTAAATTTTTATAAAACCTTAATTAGACTAGCTAATTAATGCCTCTAGAGCGTGTCGATTCTGCCTTTCTCGAGCAGGAGAAATCAGAGATCCTCTAAGTCTCTTTGAAAATCTTGGCCATTACTCAAATTACTTTAATTCGAAGAGATTTTGGCTTGTAATCACACAGATCTTTTTTTTCCCCCAAATCCTGCAATGAGCCCCATAAGGTAGGTACACAGAGTAATATGAAAGCACTTAAACAAACTAGCTTTGATTTTTCAGGGCACCCAGAAAGACAATCAAGGTTAAATGGAGAAGCAAATATTGTACAGTTCTTAGTATCAAGCTATTTCACTGTGGCACCATAGCTGACCAGTTTTTAAATATCATATAGCACTCTTGCATTTTTAAGAAATGCAGGGGGTTTTGTTGTCTTTGAGCATTTCTTTTCTGTATAGGTTTGCTAATCTACAAAAAACCCACGTAAGTTAGTTTTCACTACAGCTAGGAAAACAAAACTTCTGGACTCTTCTGGCTATGGAACATGCAAATAAACGGTTCTGGGATTTCTGCAATTGTGTGTTTATATAGCGAGTAAAAAAGGAAGTGGTAAACAAGGAAGCTTGTTTCCAGGAGGGGCTGTATGACCAATTTTATACAGTTCTAGCATTTTAAAGGCAACTGCAATATAGAAAAATGAATAAATGTGGGGTTGTGGAAAGAGTCTACCTGTTTCACCTGTTGAGTGCCATTTCAAAAATGCAGGTTTCTACTGTTCTTTCAGTAGGTGGAAGAGTGTTTTCTTGCCAACAGTAGACTTGCAAGTCTCAGTGCCAAAAAACTTCAGTAAAATGTCAGCCTTTGCGACAAACAATAAGCAAGCAAAATACGCTTTCCATTTGTAGATTAAATTACCCAGCAACTACAAAGGAAAACCAAAACAACCTAGTCTTGTAATAGATGCAAAAGGCTTCTAGGTAGACTTCATACAATTTTTACAAGCATGACAAATGAATGGCTATCCATGTATAAACAAGCATTTATAAGAAAACTTTCTGAAAGAAATCCTTTACTAAAAAATAAAAATATTGTACAAATCAGCTGTGGAGAAATTCAGAAGGGGGTTCTGTGGATGAAAGCATAATGCTTTCTTTTCAGACTGTCATCTTCCATAAATTTAAGTGATCAATATTGTACCAGCCAGGTGTCAGAAATGAAAAGTGAACCTGCCAGGAGAGATATTTTCCATTTCTTAACCACCATCTTGGTCTCTGACAGAATTGATTGGCTTTTTCACATATACGGCTACTACTGGCAGAGATAAAATATTATCTCTCTTTAAATAACTATCTTTACACCAATTTTGTTCACTTCAAGTGAGTTCAGTATGATCAGTATGATAAATATTTGGATTTTTAAAAAGATAAATTAAATAATCCAAATCCTCCATACTATTAAGTTCTTCTTTGAGAATCCTAGAATACACTTTAGACAAAGGGCTGGTTTTATCATTTAAGCATAATATAAGCACAATGTACAGTAGATTTTTCTCTTGTCTCAGTGGTACTTGACCTTTACTTCACTGAATGGGTATCTTAATCTATTACGCTGAGCATTTGAGTTCTCAGTCTGACTTGATTGCCTTCCACTAGGGTTTAAGGTGTTAGTAGACTCAACAAGACTGTTCCTATGTCAAAATACTGATATAAAACGAACTCATCAGTGACTGGTCACTCTTTAGGAGTCTTCTGTATGGTGTAGCATTTCCTATGATCTGTGAATTACAAGATCAATTTGCATCACAAAAGCGTAACAGAGTTACAGGAAAAGTCTTTGTTACCAAAACAGCTTTTTTGCATCTCCTTCTTAAAACTGTAAATAACATCAACTATTGCAAAGGGAGGCAAAAGCTTTGCCTTGCGTCACATTCCAGTTATTTTTTTCTTCTGTTGTGTTTCTCTCTGCTTGGTCAGGCCATGCTGACCCCAGAACGAGACTCTCCTACAAAGGTCAGCATTGCAAGGTGAGGGGTCTGCCATTAAGCAGATGAAGACTTAATTGAACAATCATGCAGGTCAATGGGAGTCTTTTTTCATTATTTTAATAGACCTGAGGTAAAGTTCTTAGTTGGGAATAGGTTGCCTCATGAGTTAGATGGTTCTCAGAAGTAAACTTGTTAAAATCTTTGGAAAACAAACTTCTCAAATCTCCTTTGCCATGTGTTCAGTTTTTTAATTAATTCTTTTTGAATGTGTCTGCATAATTTGGTCACATGTTGGCACTGAGAAGTGGTGATTTTCCTCCTGCTCTGCTTTATCACTAAAATAATAATATACAAAAAGCATATCGCTGATCCACAGCCATCCATCTCTGTGTCTTTAGTAGCCTTGCAATGAGTAGGCAGTTTTGCAACTTTCATTGCAAAAAGCCACATTTTGATCAGGAAGGCTTTGGAAATCCTTCTGAACTCCAAGTTCAGAAAATGCATATTCTTAACACTGCATGTTGCATTTGAATGAAAGATAGCTCACTGAGTAATAGAAGAAAATACTGCTGCTGGGATACCCAAGTTTGCTATGGTTGTGGTTCCTTCTTTCATGACCTCAGTGTTCTCTTAAGGTAATAACTACATGAGTATGAAGGAAGTGATATCCCGATTGCAATAAAATTAAAATGACAAGTTACAAGAGCATTTTTCTGTATGTCTTGACAGGTATTTTAAAACAATAGCAGAGGACTACCAATGATTTTTCCAGATAAAAATAATTCCATCACCTTAAAAACATTTTCTTATCTTCCATTATGATGTTTTCCATAGTGAGCTGGCAAGATGAAAGTATAATAATGCAAACCTGAGAAACTGTACAGTTCTCTTTAAACAGTATGTTATCTTCTTCATAACAAAAAGGATTCAAAATCTGATTCCAGAAGCATATCACCCCTGGGGAAAGTTGTATTTCCACAATTACTCTCAACAGCTCCATCTCAGGATTTTCAGCACATAAAATAGTTTATATTTGGAGAACGCCTATGAAAAGCCAGCTGCAATTCTGCAAATGTTGCATATTGTCAGATTATATAAATTATATAAATTTACCTCTACAAGTTCTCCTGATTCATACAGAAACACGTGGGTTCTGTATGTCTTCAAAATCACAGATGAGGATTTAGTGATACAATCATTTGTTTTAATACGCTGTTGTGAGATCTTTATATTCTGTACACCTGTTATTTCTATGCGTTTTATACAGCCCTGATGCAAATAATAGTCCAACCCTGGAAAGAGAAGCGAAAGGCAGAAATGCAGCTGGTGCAGAGCCAGCTCAGGTTTGGCAGCAACATGGCAGCGGGAGCACGAGGCAGCCGGGACAGGCAGTGAGGTGGAGCCCCGCGCTGCGCTCCCTGCCGCAGGGGACGCTTTGGGGCCCCGTCGCTCTCGCTAGCAGTGTACGTGCACAGTGTCCTACAGCAGCCTGTGCTCAGCTTCTGAATTATTGAATTGCAGTTTTTAGTCTGCCCAATGAAATAATAAATCGTGTTTTTATGTTGCGGTGCCAAGAAAGCCAGTGAAAGGGTTGAGTGGCCATTTCAAATTATTTCTTTGGCAAACATGCTATAGATTTCATCCTTAGCAGGTACTACTATACTGTTACTAAAGAAACAAAACCAAAAAGGATAGAATATGTTGTCAGTGTTTGCATCAGTGCTAGCTAATAAAACTCCTATCCAGAAGCATATGTCCACTATGAATAACGTTAAGACCATGAACAGTAATTAATAATAGCATGCAAGCATAAAATGTTTGTATTGTAAAAGCCAACTGAATTGCTTACGTGTCTGTAAGCCACTTGGCTTAACTGAAATGTTGATTGTAAAATAAACATTGCAAGGTTTGAGTTATTGCTTACATTGATACAACAGGAAAGTTAAAAGCTTAGTGTCAGGCTCCTGGCAGCTTTAAGAGTATATATTTAGGTAAGTCATAATGCTGACTCAGCCTGCAAATCTGACTTTTGTCCTTTTCAAAAATAACCTGCTTTTGTGGGCTATCTGACCACTTCTGCTTTGTTTCCTCCTCCGTCTCACTCCCATATTCTCATCACAGTTGCACAGCTCTTGCCTGCAGAGCAGTCTGCTTAGGAAACACATCCCAACACCTCCAGTTTCATTCCCCGCCTCCTTGCTGAGGTATTCTTAATTATGTTTTCTAGACACTTGTTTTCTATCAATCTTTTAATGATCTCTTGCCACCCTCTCCTGTTCCATCTCTGTCCTACCTTCAGAGTATGTGCGCATACACACATACATTTAATTTCCTGGAACTGTCACCCTCCTGTGTACCCTCCCTGCCCTCCACCCCTCTGCCTCCAGCCTCCCTTACCAAGATCTCCATTCAATCTCATACTCATTTTTATTGCTTGTTGTTTATAATTATGAAGGGAAGATGCTCTGGTTCTCTACTAAGTATGAAACATTTATTAAAGAAAAGTTGAAAAATATAATTTAATTTTCCTTTTGTACTTTTATTTCCATGTGTTTTGATTTACGTTATGCAAAATTCAACTGATAATAAGACATAACTCAGAATGAGCTTAGAGGTTCCATTTCCAGCTATGTCAATTTGTATTTAATAACATTCTCATTCTTTCCAGTAATCTATTCCCTCTTTTAAAATATTAGAAGCCTGAACATATGCTGTCTTTTCCACCAAAATTCATCAAAGCCTCATGGAAGTCAACTCAATAACAATAAGTAAGTTAAGTAGGAGGAGAGAGCGCACAACAAACAATGAAAACTGAAAATGAATTTATTTTAATTCACTATTATAGCAGGTATGACACAGATGAGGGCTGAGTGCCAGGAGATTGCACTGGAAAATCACTGAGCTTTCCTTTTGTTTCATTGTGCAGTATGTTATATAGTTATTACAATACGATATGCGATTTTTTTTTTTAATGGCTTGATTTCTTCCTTAGTGTCTCCCACTTTCTCTTCAGACATTTTATTCAAACTCTGCTTTACAAAGGTACAGCAGGGATGCTTTGATAAAAACTCAAAATCCTAGATTAATGCAGAAACTGAATAGGTATTAAAAGTGTGCGGTTAGATTATAGAGATAAAATAAATGGATATGAAGTTATTTTTAAAAGAACATATTAAATGCATTCTTTTCTTACGCCTATCCCTAAAACCTCTGCTTTCATTGTTATCATCCGAGGCATATGGTTAGAGCACCTGGAACCAATCAGTCCACTGAAGTTCATTCTTTCACATATATTATTAATAAAGAAAATGATTCTTTTAGCATATTAAAGGTACAGTAAGAACTTGCACTGTCTCCTTGTATTGTCTACATGCTCACTGATGCTTTCAGGGAGAAACAAAGGTGACACTGAATTAAACTTCTGCCATGCTTCACTCTTCAGAGTGTAATTGGAATTAAAAGGTGGAAAAACGTTTCCTTCACATGAATGTGAGGGGATGGGTTTGGTAAAAGTGGAGTTAAAAAAAGTGCCACTTTTATGTAATTGAGACTTGGGTTGTTACCTACCCAAAGAGGTTACGACATTTTGCTTCAGATCTGGAGTGGATCACCTCCAGTGATTTTGGAGAGGGTTCAAATGGCACCATGTGTCTTTAGCTAGCCACTTCAAGGCTGAAAAGGAGCATCAAAACTTCACATCTTTGTCAGAAATTAAAGCCAAGAAATCCATGAGCCTCTTCCATGCCTCCTCTGAGAGGGATCATCCTTGGTGCACGCATAAGAGAAGCAGTGATCTTCCCTACTCAGTGTAACACGGGCTGACTTTCCCCTGGGGATCAGTGACCTTTGCTACATCCATGCATGTGTAGCTGCAGACCATGGACGGGATGATTCAGGAATAGCACAAAGGTAAAACCAAGAATAAATATCGGAGGGTGATATATTTATACAAGTCTTTCAGATCTTAATGTAGAACCTTCCTTGGCAAAACGGCTATGAATACAGTCAAGAATAAGGCATTTACTTACCAGAATATCTTATCGAACAAACTAAGGAACTGGCTGGTTTGTTTACATATTTAATTGTTTGTTTAGATAATGGAAGCTCACATTTCCTCCCACTACCTTCTCTGCCCAGGATACATGCGTGTAGTTAGCATACAGGCTTCAAGGTCAGGTTTGTATTAGGGAAAAATGGTAAAGGCAGGTGTGGATGACAACAAGGCTGATTGCCTAGGGGTGAAGTACCAACATTTTTTGTAGCTGACCATGACTTGAATAGAAGTCTGACCTCATCTGCTAACTGCAAGTCATTCCCACTGCAAACAAGGATTTGCCAGACTGTCAATACTATCTCTCTCTTATTGTTACTACAAATCCCCCCCTTTTTTCACTGTTTGTGCTGTCTTCGGTGGGGACTCTCACACCTCATTGTAAGAATGTAGTTGAATCCTGGGTTGTGTGTTTCCAGCTCTCAGCAGGCAAAGGGTGGGGGCTGATGAGGAAGATGACATCACAGGTGTTCGCTGTTCCTGTTCCACCCATAAATAATGTTAGGAAGGCTGCTGTGGCACCGTTTTCGGTCACATGTGGTTTCAAGCTCAGTAAGTCGAACCTTCCTGTATGGATACCACACCGGTTTTTAGGAAATGTAAAAACTATGAGCCTCGTCACAGACTGACTCCCTCAGCTGAATGAGAGGGGGGAAAAAAAGCTCGTTAGAAGATGCTGTAGCCTTTCTAGTGGTAGAAGGGTCTTGATTCTTCTGCTTATTGTTAACATACATATAATTCCATTTACATGGGAATTACAATAGAAGAAAGCAAATGTAGTATCAGGGGAGACCATACGCAATACAGCTTTCCTCATTTCTGTGCACTATAATATTATCATTTGGTGAAGAATGTATTATGATTATTTTTAAAAAATATTACAGTATTTATTTTATCATCCAGACGACAAAGCCAAATAAATTAGTTTCACTTTTTCCATAGCCTTTCAAAACAGAAAGCTGTATGTGTTTTCCTGGTAGATTTTCCTTTTCCCGATGTAGGCAAATAGTTTTTTAGAGAGCTAAAGAACTAAGAAATTTTTATTCTCGGAAGCTAGCAAGAACCAGCCAGAGCCTCAAGTTGCTGTCCTGAATTTACCCAAATGCACCACGGTGTTACGCGGTGTTGTTTCCAGAGGTGCTGGAACACTATTTGTTCCCAACAGCGAGTTCATCTGCCGTAACAATTAGCTGCTATGGAGAAAAGTCAAAAACTTTCAGTGACAAAAATGGCTGTGAAATGAAAACAGCTATTTGCAGAGAAGAGGCCCTCTAAAGACAGACTGGTCAGCTGCAGGCCTGTGCGGAGACAGGAGCCGCTTCTGCCGCCAGGCAGGGCCGGGCCGGGCCAGCCGCTGGGCCACGGAAGCGAGGCTCCCCGGGCGCGAGCCGCCGAGCGAGCCCCGCCCGGAAAGCGTCAGCTTGAGCGGAAGGCAGGGCCAGCGCCGCGCGCCCTCCGCACGCTGAAACTGCTTTTCCGAGAGGGAGCACGAAGAATGCTCTGCTTCATTCCCAGTGCCCGTAAAACCTTACTCGGCAGAAAAAAAAAAAAAAGAAAAAAAAAAATCCTACTGCCAGACACGCAAAAAACTACTTGGGAAAAAAGTTCTCTTGACTTCCAGGTTCTTCCTTACGCTTCTGTATTTCCCTTAGTGAAAACTAGTTTTCATCTACAGCATAGAGAGAGAGCTGACACAAAGCAAACCCCTAAATAGCCTGTTCCACACACTGGGCAGAATTTTTAGCAGTTATCTCCTTGTTAATGCTACTTAGAAATATAAGCTTCAATATATTTCTAGTTATTGAAAAAGATGCACCAAATATATCAGAATATAATGTCCTCCTTGATGTTCAGCTGGAAGCTAAGAAAATGTAACTGTCAAAAATACATGAATGTTATTCCCAATATTTTAATTTAGCGAATGGCCTCAATTCTAACACATAGATCTGAGATTACTTCTGGGTCTTATCTGATGATGAGTTCTTTGAATTTCATCTTCTTCTTGAAGATATTTTTATATCTCATTTTTGATCAAGTAAATTTATCCATGTGATTTATCTTCAAGATAGGGAGATGATAGTTCTTCCCCATTGAAAATGTGCCCCATAACCCTTTAAAGTATTAGGAGTATTAGTATTCTCATCTGGAAACCTATGAGCACTCAAGCAGCCCAGTTTAAAAAAAA
>VZTL01045739.1:0-10184 GCA_013400535.1 Scopus umbretta | reverse complement strand
AAAAAAAAAAAAAGAGAATAGGCTTTACCAGATTGTTGAGGGTACCAGTAGTAGCAAAAGGTGTATATGGGGCAACCTGAATATAGAAAGAACATTCTGTGTGTCATCTCCAATCCTAGAGCAGCATGCTTTATCCACAGCCCCCATAACGTTTGCTACTGTATCTTTAGTGATGCCCATGTGCTGTTCAGATTCTAGTATTTTTAAACTTCTTTTTTTGGTTCAGGATGGTGTAAAATACAATCTACCTTCACTCCCTGTGTTTCCATTTGCTCCACATTTATCTAGACTGTGATGCTCTCACAGACTCTGCTTCCTCTTTCCTTCTGTTTCTGGTGATACGGGTGCTGACTCCAGATCCAGGCAGAAAATTCATGGATTTTTGCATTTCATACTGGGAAAGCACAAAAACAAGGATTTTGACTTACAGTTCACTCAAGAAAAAGAGATTAACTACCAGACTGTGCAGTCAAGAAAATATGATGTTTCTACTGATCACAAGAGGCCACCACCTTTTGAATAACTTAGCAATTCACGTCTCAAGGCTTGTCAGGGATTGTCTTGACCGATTGTGGATCTTTTTAAGTTGTGACTGCAAAAATTGCTAAAGGTCAGGAGAGGGTCAAGAGGTCTATGCCCTTCAGATGAACACTGACTCTGCAGTATCTTATTTCCTATAACTTAGCAATGGCTTATTTTGCTTCAGCTTAATCCTGATTGTGCAGTGGAAGGGCTTAACTGTATGTGGCAATGTTCTTATAAAACTAATCAGTAGGCAAGTGACTAACTAACCTGTGAGCCAATAAGGAAAGAAAGAGTGACAAAACAGACTTTGTAAGAACACATATGAAAAATCTTTGGTGGACCTAAGACTGAGGAGGAAGAAACTACTGCCTTCACCATCCAACTCCTTCCAGTGGAGAATCCTGGATGCTAATGACTGAATGCAAATCTTCCCTACTAAGTGAAGACTTATCCCTTCAACCTTTAGAGAGGGATCTGGAAAGGGTGAACATAACATAGGGGAAAAGTTTAGGTACTAAACAGTCTGTGTATAATAATTTTAATTGCATCATTCACGGAAATTAGTAGTAAGTGGATAATTGGACTGCATATATTAAGATCATTGTAACAGAATATCATTTATTGTATTATGAATAGATTGTCAAGACATGAGCAAGACTAATAATAAAGTCATATTTTCACATATGAGTTCCCTTGCATCCCTTTTTACACATACTTTTTTTTATAACATTTTTATAAAAGACATATTAAAATAAATAGCTGTAGCAGTTGTGTTCTATGCTGAAGCAAATGCTATCAGCATGTAATAACCGTACTCTGAACATTTGTGCTGGTCTGAATAGGGCTAAGATATAAGGCTGATAAATTCAAAACAGCTAGAAGGATGAAGTAGACACAAATTGCACAGATTTTGGAGAGGTAAGTACACAGAAAAAGACTGCAGAAAGTAGCCAAGCTCGCATACTTTCCCAAACTCACCTCACTGGTTGAAGTGTCAGGAACAGAATACGGGGCTAGATGGACAGAGGTCCACCCCACTGGTCAAATCCCAGAACATTCCAAATCCTGGGAATCTGCAGGATTCCCAGGCTTTCAAGAGTTTTTCTGAGTTTGGGCTTGGGTTGTTTGTTTTGGTTCTTTTTGTTGGTTTTGGGGGTTTTGTTTGGTTGGGTTTGTTTTGGTTTTTGTGGGAATGGCATTCCTATAATGACACTCGAAGTCCTAATTTATGAACTTGCTCCCTACTCCCTGGCTTATATTTGATTCTTAGCTGGTAACAGTTCAACACACACTCAGTCCAAGGAGACTGGTTTGAAATGTCATCTTTATCTTAACTATAACTGAAGATGTGATTAATTTGATCAGAAGTACATATCCAGGAATGTTTTGAAAGGCAGTACCAATCTAATGTATGTCAACACACACCATGTCTGCAATCAAAGCTTCTTCTGCCTGACAAAATTTATCTTTAGGGTTCAGGTGCACCTTACACAACTTACTTGACAGTTACTTCTAGATTTATCAGGATGATAAATATATATAATAGGCCTTTCAGGCTTATCTCTACAAATCTCAGCAGGAACTATTTAAAATATCTCTCCACAAGAAAAGAAAAAAAAAATACTGCCCAGAATAATTTGCATGTTAATATTTATGTCTAAATTCACTCTTAAGAAGGATGATTTCACTTAAAGCCTTAAAATTTGTAAAAAGGTAACAAAAGTAGTTCCACTGTGCAAAACATAAACTGTTAGGCATTCCTAGCCTATTAGGTAAAGTTCTGCTGTTCATATAGTCAGAGAAATTTGTGACTCGTGATGAAATCTGTGTCACAAATTCTCAGCAGTGTGAAGACTACATTGCTACTTTAGACAACACTAAAGGAGTCTTTGAGCAGAAGCTGTGATACAGAAATACGGACCTGAGGCAGGGTATACCTGTGTGCCTACAGTGTCAGTTTGGGTTTACATATTCGCCTTTCTTGATAGCACTCAGTTTTCAGAATTATAAAGGAACGTACAAATTGCAAAGCTATGGAAGAACAACAGTTGGTCTTTTAACTTTTAACTAAAAAATGCCAGTAATTCAGCAAACATATACTAAGAATTTAAATTCTGCCTAATAGCCATCACTAGAAATGATTGGCAGAGTTTTAGAACCATATACTTATGTTTAACATAGTTAATAGTAATTACTTATTTTGAGTAATATATGTATGTTAATGGTGTAGGCATAATAAATGTGGTTATAACACCATTTTCTTTAACTGAATTCAACAACATCTGTATTTATTGATTTAATTAGATTTAGATGCAGGTTAGCACCTGTCATCTGACAGCTAAATTATTAGAAAGGATGAATATTGAGTAAAATAAGATATTAATATTTATCACAGTAAAATATATTTTGCTATTGAAATCTGATAAAAAGTAAATTTGTTCATGACTTCCCTAGCTGTGGAAAATCAAACCTTTTCTTGAGACAATTCTACAATTTCATAATAGTTTGTTGTCAGATACTTATGTGCAATGATCACAAGCAACATCTCAGAGGTTCCTTTTCTCTTACTTTTGAAATTCCAGTCTGTCACTGCAGTTTAACTTTAACAACACTGCTGGGAAGGGCTTTATTATATTTTTCTCATTAATCATTTAATTTTCCTGATGTGCAGCTGACAAGAAACCAAATTTGTCATGTTAGATACTTGACTGTTGATTAGAATGCTAATTAGATGTTTGATTGGTGACTCAGTTTAATTATTTTAATGCATTAAAAGAATTTACACGTAAAAAGAACAGCCCGACAAAGCTGTTAGAATACATACATATTCTAATAGATCTTTAATAATTGTAGTGATTCAATGACAAACTAATTACAGAACTTTATAAAGAATGAAGACATTATTTAGTTCATCCTAAATCTATTCAACACCTGCCTGAAATTTTTTTTTCCCCTAGTTTCATTTTTTTCAGTGTAAACTTCTGGTAGAATAAATTCAGGAAGGAATATATTTGCTTAGGTGAAAGAATATATTTTCCATGTTATTTTTTGCCCTCTAAGGTTTCCAGGAGATGTCTTATATAAAGTATGCATTATTTTCTCTGGCCATTCAGAAAATATATTCATTTTGCACAGTCCCAGCACATAATGCCCCACTGCAAGTATTGTGTAACCTCATTAAGATCAATAATGCTATGAAACCAATAGCAGTTAATGAAGTAAAGACATTTAAAAAACAACTTGTAGCTCCTTGGATCCCAAAAGAATTAATATTAAGAATATTATAACTGTACAAAACTGACCCTTAAGCATTTTGAAAAAGCTATGTAGCACCAACTATTGAGAACTCAGTTCTTCATGCTATACAAAATTTACACCTCTTCTGTGAGGTGTTTATTTTGTTTACTTTAGGGGTTTTTATTAGCTGTTGTCAGGTTGGGGTTTTTTCTTAGTTTGTGTTACTACATTTTTTTCTCCAGCAAGTGCAGATCTGTATGCAACATACACAGATATTACACATACTGATAAAATACTTCCCAGATAAGATCAAGAAAGCTAATATTGTTTAGTCTATGTATACCACTTCCAGCAAAACAAAAATACTGCTTACTTTTTGGACCTTCAGGAAGACATGCATTTGNAAAAAACGTGTAGATGTGGCACTTCAAGACATGGTTTAGTAGGCATGGTGGTGTTGATCTCAGAGGTCTTTTCCAACCTTAACAATTCTATGATTCTATGAAAACAGCTGCATCTTATCATGGATAGGACCAAAACCAAGTTGATGTTTGGTATTTACAAAGTGAGGTCATAATCTTTTGAGCATGTACCATGCTAGAATTTAGGCTTTTTAAAAACAATTGTCAGCTGCTGTCCATGAAAGCAGTATGGAATACCTTCAGAAGAAAAGGGATAATATTGGCATATTTTTATGTAGCAGAAGTGGCATCATTTTGTTATACGTTTTTACACTCTCAAAAAATCTAGTACACTGGAACATTAATAATAACAGTTTACTTTAGAATAAATACAAAGAATCAGGGTGTAGTAAGGATTAAGTTACTTTCTTTGGAAATCATTGAAAGGGAACTTAGTTTTGATGCTATTTGTAGTTACCTGAAAAAATTCAGAAAAGAGCTCTTAGTACATTAATACGTCTGGTGACAAGAGGGTTTTTTAAACCACATCCTGAAAGATTATGAGCTTCAGCTACAAAGTGGTGCTGAAGTCTCTCTCAACATCTACCAAAGTCAAGTGAGTAGTTTATAATCTGGTCTTTTCAGGTTAATTTCAGATGCCCTTTTGTATATGGTAGGAATTGCAGAAGAAATAAAGGCATTCATGTCTTTGTTATTAAGGGAATTGGGAAGAACAAGGTTGACAACATGACTGGAAACAGCAGGATCATAATAATGGCATGCAAAAAGGATTTAGTCATGCAGAGCTTGGTTTATCAGCAAAATAATCTGTATCTTTTAAATATGTATGAAGATTTAAACAGACAATTTTCTGTAATTTACCTACCTACTGCATATTATCATTATATCCTCCTGGATAAAGAGAGGAACATGAATTATGGAGATTCTTGATTGTGTTATCAAGCACTCTTATACCTTGATAATAGCTGCTTGATGGCTTGCTCTTTGGAAATAATGCTAGACAAATTTCCCACCAAACTTAAAATTTGTTAAAAGAATAAACAGAAAGTATGTTTTATAAATATAAAAGTGCTTATTCTAAAAAAAAAAGTATAAAAGTGTAGGTTTTATATGTTAAGAATTTTTTAAAAAATTACACTTAGTAAAATTGTTTTCACAAAGCTGCAGTTAGTAGTTTGAAATTCTTTTGACAATAATCAAGATTTGTGCCATGGGCTTGGCATTCAAATGCCATCAGTCACTTTTACTGTGAGCAATAAACACTATTTTACAGCTTTCTCTACGCCTGAGGAACACTGAACCTCTTACCTTAGCTAGAGTGCCCGGAATCCAACTAGATTTCTGATGTTATAGGACTTTGTAACAAATTGGCCTCAAGCACTCTTTTTACCCCAAAAATGAAAAGAAAGAGTACAAAAGTAGTTTGACTGATAGCTGTCAAGAACATACATTAGATTTTGTCTTGAGGGGAAAATAAATTAAATACAGTGTTTAAGAAGACACCAGTTATTTCCACAAAACTGTCTCTTCCTACTATTCTAAAACTGCAAAGCCCTTTGCTGCAGAAATTCATGTTCCCTTTACCTGTTGCCTGCCAAAGCCAGTTCTTTTCATTAACATTATTGTTGTCATTATTCTCATCATTAATATCTGTAAGCATTTTGTTTATTTACAGTCACTGAAAATGGAGAGAGATGGAGAGAAAGAGAAAAAGGAAAATAAATATTGTATACGGAGGAAAAAGAATAATGAATTGGCTGAACTTCTCCCTGCTTGGCTAGAGCAATTCTATAGCCTAGGGATAAAACAGTTCAAAGAAAGAAGTCCCAGATTTTAATCCTGGATCCTGGTACCATTTATGCATTTTAGTGAAAAAGCTAAAAAACAAAGAAAAACAATAAAACTGTTCCGGGTATAGCCTGGTTTATTCTTTGATGTGAGTCCAACATTTCTTTTCATGGTGCTACTTATTTCTCAGGAGACAAGGAATGCCAGTTTCAGAAAAGCAAAGAATTTCAACATTTATACAACCTTATTGATCTTACTTGAACCTTATCCAACTTG
Organism: Scopus umbretta; assembly: GCA_013400535.1. Taxonomy (NCBI): domain Eukaryota; kingdom Metazoa; phylum Chordata; class Aves; order Pelecaniformes; family Scopidae; genus Scopus; species Scopus umbretta. The sequence goes on along the minus strand of VZTL01045739.1, from coordinate 3,936 downwards.
TTTAGAAATCAATAATAGATACACATTTTTCTGTTCATTTTAAATGGAGATGGTCAAAATCCTGTATATGTAAATTACATGATATATAACTACCTCTAACTTTTGGTAGTAGATTTGTAAAATATACATATACACAGTGTTAGCTTTTTCTGTTGTTTCAAAACAAAATCTAATAAAAAATGTAAACAGTTATAATTCTTCCAAAATAAGGATTTAACTGATAAGAAATGGAGTAGAAAAAAGCAATTCATACCTTCTATGTAAGATTTGTCATGAATTATTAATTCGGAAGTGTAACTTTTGCATGCATATAGCATTGCAAGAGAGAGTAGCATAAAATTTTCTATGTCTGAGTCACTTAATTTTTCTACCAAGGAGGAAATAGCAGGTTTCTGGAACACCAGACTTTACATGATGATAATGATGATGAAGACGATGATGAGAATTGTGGCAATCCGATATCCTGAAGACTGCCTAGGAATAGATCCTAGGCTTTTTCTGGATATATTACTCTAACATAAAACTCCCTAACAATCCTGAAAATGTGATAGGACTCCCATAGAAAACATTGTTCAAGTGATTGATCGATCGATCAATTGGTTGATCTATCTATCTATCTATCTATTTCATTTCTATTAACAAATTGTGCAAATAATATCAGTATTTTAACAACATTTTAAAAAAAGAGTTATGAACCATCTAAGCATCTTTGGCAAGTCTGATGGTATTTTAATAGACTGGAAGCTTTTCTTTCACTCTATTATTTATCTAACTGCTTTTGCTGATAGATACATGAGACACAGTATGCATAAGTACTGCTGATGGCTTTGTTATTACACAGGACTTAAAAACACCCTACAGGCATTAATTGCAAAAAAATCAATTTGAAATAAATTGCCCGAATGGAGCTTGTGTTTGATTATAGTGGTGAGTGGTGTTTGATTATAGGGAGTGTGTGTGGTGTGTGTGTTTATATGTGTGCGTGTGTGTATATGAATTCTAATTAATTGTAAGTAGTTCCTAACAGATGTATAATAAAAAGTCATCATGCTGAAAAGTTTAAGATTAAATGAAGTCAATAAAATGAATGCTTCGTCATAAAGGAAACCTTTTAAGAACTTCAGGAACTTTGAGGACATGAACAGCCTACTAATGTAAAGAGAATTAATCCAGTAAAAAGCTAAACAAGTCCTTTGAAATTAATGGTAAAATACTTCATTTGCATAGTTTTAGGTACTTCTAAAATCTTCTTGGGAAAAAAGCCAATGCTGCTTCAGAAAATGAAAAGATCTACAGCACTGAGTTCTACTGAAAGTTTCTTAAAATGGAGATACAGGAACAGACTCTTAGCTGTTTTAAGACTAACACCATTTGTGGCTGATGCAAAATATGTATATTGTGTAACACGGACACTTTTTCTTCGAAGTTATAATAAAGTTTTGAACTGAACAAGTCTTTCACAGAAGATTTAAATGATAGCAGAATAGTTAGTGAATGTGAGCTAAACAAGGTAGTTAAACTTGCTGAGCACAGGTAGTTGTGTGACAATGAACTACATGTGTCCAAGAGCCTACTTTTCTCCAGTATCTTAAAGGAAGATACTTTTAGTTGACAAGTCGGAAGAAACTTTGTATAGCAGTTAATGTCAATCATTTCCAGATTCAAGCTACCTTTTTAAGACAAGAAGGTACCATTCAGATTATTCATGTAAACCTAAAGAATATTGCAAACCATTGATTTAAAGACAACATTTGATGGAGAATTGATAAAAACTTATCGGCTTTTACTGAGCCAATGTAGAAAAAATCCTAAATAAGGAAAAAAATAAGTGATTTCCAATTTGAACTTTGATAATATCAATTTCCCTTGTTTTAATTTGCTGGGTAAAGTATTTTTTAGCATCAGAGCTGGAATTTTGTTCTGTAAAAATAACCATAACCTGCGAAAAGCATGCCTCTCGGCATTCTCTTTATGTAGTTTTAGTTACGCATTTTTTCATTGTAAGGCATACTGTCAAGACCACAAAACACATGTGTATCCATCTGCAAATGCATATACATATGCAGACATGCCATCTACATATGCATGTAGGTGTGCACACATTCTATGATATAATGAATTCAGGTTTTTCAGGTTTCTTTTCAAAGTGCCAGTGTCAGGATTGGGCATATTTCCTATTTGTGTCTCAGAACTGTCACCTACGTCATAATACCATTTCCAGATTAGAATCTGAAAACTTTGAATCTGAAGCTATCTTTAGAATGGCATACAAGATGCTGTGGTTTATGTTCTCATACTTTTCCAGGGACCAAGGTTTGTTTCTGCTTGCAGCTTTAGACTTAAAATTATCAATTCTTTATGATCAAGTGCATTGTTCTTTATAAATTCATATTTTGATCTGTGCCTTCAGAGAGATATTTTCTTCAAAAACTACTTAAAAAACTTTGAAAGCATCTCTCCCCTCCCCCCCTATAAACACCTAAACTACTCCTAATTAAGACAAGATTAACTGCACACACTTTCTTTTATTTATTCTTTCAGGAAACAAAGACTAAGCACAGTAAAGAAGCATAACGTATTTGAGGACAGCAATGTGTCTGAAATAGCAGCCAAAACACAGCCTGATGCATTCGGCAAAGCCAGTCTTCAGTTAGTGCAATTATTTGCAAAGTGATTCCTGCTAGCGTGTCAGAAGCATGCATTCTGCAGCAGTCCTAGCAATCAGAGAGTTCATATCAGGGAACCTGGAGTATTCAGCCACTTGCTTTCAGTTTGTGTGCTTGTGTTTCCGTCCCAGTTTTACATGTCAAATGCTCCAGCTAACTGGGCAAATATACCACTGATTTTCAAGGAGGTGTGAAAATGCTGAAATAGAGGATTACTCTGAAAAATATAATAAAGGAGTCCTTTCTCCTTTCCATAGTGATACATGTTAAAGTATTAAATTCTCCTGAGGAAAGGTAGAATCTCTTATAGACAGAAAGTGGAAGGTAGGTTACCTTCATCTTCCTTATGGAGATAAAGGAGTTCCTCCAATGTAGATTCAGAATAAAAGCTTGAATTTGTCTTTGCCTTTAGTGGGAACCTAGGAAAACTGGCTTTCTTAGTCATTTAATCTTTGTCTCTGAAGGCTACTACTGGAAATATTTTTTATCAGCACAGCAGTATGGTGGAGTCAATATCAAAAGAGCTCAGAGAGACAATACATTTACTTCAAAGGATCTTCTCAAAGCCTGAGCAAAACTCAGCAGGTGGAGTGACAGATAAATATTTTATATACACCAAGGAAGACAGTTTAAGATTTCATCCACAGCAATGTGATACTAAGAAACCAAAAATCTGAGGAATATGTATTCAGATAGACCAGAAAATGAAGAGTGGAAGACCTTATGGCACAATATCATGATCTTGGATCATCATTACAGTGCTTGGACTGAGAAACATAAACTACATTGAATCAAAGACACAAGGTAATTGTGACATTTGAATAGTGTAGTTGTCAATTCTTGGAAGTGCTAAATCTTGCATTCGTGTGCACCTCTAAGTGGCTGCAAAACCAGGAAATATTTGTGAAGAGATTTTGGGTTTTTATCCAGTCTTCTAACCATTTCTCAGAGATAATTTTCTTCTCTTTAACTGCTAATACTAAAACCACTGCAAATAATACAATTCTTTACTGCCCATTCTATTACTGTTCTATCAAATTTCTGATCAACCAGTGAAACTAAGAAAAGGTGATAGATGATAGAAGTAGGCGACTCTCTTCTGAGAGGTACGGAGGCACCCATTTGCTGACCCGATGCACTCTTTAGAGAGGTGTGCTGCTTAGTTGGGGCTTGTATCAAAAATGACACCAAGGGTCTACCAAGTCTCTATACAGACTACTGACTATTTATCCACTGCTGTTGTTTTGCATGGGCACCAGTGATACAGCCA
>VZTL01045735.1:1325-13887 GCA_013400535.1 Scopus umbretta | reverse complement strand
TTTTTTTTTTTTTGTGGTAATAACGTAAAGAAACTGGAACCATTTGAATGCATTTGATTTCTTCAACTGTCCAAAATAGCTTTTCAGTGAAAAACATAAAAAGACAAAATCAGAACAGTAAGTGAACCCTTGTTTCATTATGCAAATAATAATTTTTATACATATATTGAAAAAAATTTGGTGATCAATAAATTGGAAAACCATTAAACCGTCACATATGACTGGAGAGACTTTTGTTTCATTTGCTGGTAGCAATCTATCTTTTAGTCACATGCAAAATTAAAAGGTATTCAAATGTGATCAATACATGAAAATTGTTTACAAATGGAAACCAGAAATTTTGCCAGTAACAAAATAAAACACAATAGTTATGGCCCCCCCAAGATGTATGACTTGCACGTCATTTATCTTCCTAAGAATCTGTTCAGGCACCACTTATGCCTCATAGCAAAAATTTGTTTATAAAAAAATTAATATAAGAAGCATTACAACACTTTATAAATAATTTACAAAACATAATACAAAATTAGAAAACTGTAAAAAAAATCACTGCACATGAATGGTTTTAAGACTGTGGGATGAACATCATTTTTTCTTCCAAGCTGGCGATTTATATTTATTTTACATTTTCACTGTCCTAGTTATATCCTTCCGATATGTACTTTGGAACAGAAAAGAGCTTATATAACTGCTGCCAGCATATTTTTAAACATTTAGTATCTTTCATACAGTGTTTAGTTAACTTTTCTTCTTGGGGGATCTTCCTTCACAAAATTTAGAGCAGTCCCTCGGAGAATTGGAAATTTAGCTTTTAGGCAAAGAATGGTTGATGTTTTTTTTCCCAGGCTGTTGATAATGGGGGTGGAGCGGCGGGGGGGTGGGGGCGGCATATGGTCTCAAGGGTGACTGAACAGGTAATCATGTATGTGGCATTAATGACTGGGCAATTAGCAGTGTACTGGAGACAGGGGTAGGACTTCATGAGTGTCCGCTTCCAAATATGATCTGTTCTTCCCTGCTTCCCTGTTGGCTTCTGGGTGGTCTCCTGATCATTATGTAAATTGAATTGTGGCCACAAGTTTAGGGCTGTTTGGTATAGATAACACAGATATATCTGTGGCTATAGGTATCTGTGGATGGAGAGGGAAAAAGAAAACCCAGAGGGGCAGATGTTGCTGTGAGATTCTCTTTACTTCACATGCTCAGCTTGGGTAAAGTATCTTTTTTGTCCCTCACAATTTGCCTATGGTTACTGAGGTGTTTTTTCCCACGGCAGATATTTATATATCAACAGTCGGAAAGGAGTCAATAACAATTCTCGCTCTCCTCCTCATAAAAGCAATACTGAAAATATCCTTAAACATACCCTGCTGAAGCTTAAAGCTTAAAATGCATTTGCTGGATGTGAGCCCAGCCTGGAGTACTGGATCCTCAGTGCTCTCCAACCCTGACCTTTGAGAGTGCTCACATTTAGAGGCAGTTTCTGGCACAGATGACGGTCTCTGAAGCCTTAAAACTCTGCCAGCCATGCAGCAGATATGCCATTCTACAAGGCAAATCCCATTAATAAAATAGCAAGGGCCAGATTCAATGCCAAGTGAAATCAATGGAAGTCCCTTTCTTTCACCAAGTTTTGGATATAGCCTTGAGTTCTTGAAAACTCTGTAAGAGAGGTGTTATTTGAAGACTCCAGCACTTCAGGAACCTCCTTCAACGTCCCAGGTAGACCAGCAAAAATCCAGTACAACCATCCTGAGGTCAGTGAACACGATCAGGAGTTTTACCAGCAGAATTTTACTCTACCACCTCTACAGTGAGCTGAACCAAATCCCCAATGTTATCTTTTGGAAAGTCCCAATCAAGATGCAGCTTCTACCCTAACAGTGGGCTGAACCCCAAAGGCTGGAGGAGAACTCAGCAGAAGATGAAAATTGCAGGTGACCTTCACAGGTCAGTCCATACCCCATCAAGAACCTGCACACCTTTCTCTCCTTGTGAGAAGATACTCATAGGTCCAGTGACCACAATATTTTAGAAGATGCTTGTCCAACCAAAAGGAAGCCACGGAGATAAGTTGTCTTTAGAGGAAAATCAATTCACCTGAAACATATTGCAGGTGACCCACCTTACTATTCCCAAAGGATATTCAATGGGTTTCCCTATATCCTGATTGCTTAGTCTAGCCAGCGGTCACAGCAAACACCTGCAGAAACACATCCTCCTACTGAAGAGGTCAACAGGGCAAACATCAATATTGGGATGACATAAAAAAAAGGCAGAAGGAACAAAGCACTACCATTGAAACAGTCCATAGTGATGTAATGACCAAAACATCCTCATCACTTCTTGGCCTGTCCGTTTGTTTTCATCAGAACCTCAGGAAATTTCTTTGGCTAGCAGACTTTGGAGAGAAATTGCTTCAAACAGAACCATAATATAGATGCAGTACTGAACCAAGTGTGCAGTTTATATTTATACTACAAAATGAGTTTTGGTAACCTCTCCAGGTTCATGGCCAAAGGACAGAGAAATCCCAAGCTACACAGTCAACAATAAGCACAATGTTCAGCGTGGGCTGACAGTTCATCAGACAGAATCCTAATCCTTCTTTGTCCTCTATTGCATTTCAGCATATCAATATAAAAGTGTTCAGATTTCACTTTTCTTTTCAAAAATCTTCAAACAGTACTGGGTTATGTGCGTTTGGGGAAGGGGTGGAGAATGAGCTGGAAGGGAGGAGGCAGCAAAAAGACTCAGAAAAAAAAAATAGAAATGCAAACCAAGACATACACCCTTAGAAGAGAAACACCGAACCCCACAAATCACAATAAAAAAAAAAATATTTTTGGCACCCAAACACTTGGAGATTGCAAAACTGTTGACTAAAAGAAAAGGAAAGAAAAGGATGTGACCACTATGGAATGGCTTTAACACCTGTTTGTTAACACCTGCAGGGGGTGTGAACAAGGATGAGAGAAATTAATCCTGTTGTTTTCCTCTTTGCAAAATACAAATGTAAAAATACGTAACACAATTTTACACTCATAAAAGAGTAGACTAACAATCTAGTAGTTTGCAATGCCATGTTTCTGACTTTGGTTAATAGTTTTCATAGTGAATCAGCACTTGATACCTGGATACTCCTCCAGGTGGCAGGCTTCTATTCTCTTTTAAACAGATAAAAGTTTTTTTTTTTCTTTTCTGTTTTTTTTTGTTTTGTTTTGTTTTTCCTTAAAATGTGTTCACATTTTCATAATATACAGAAAAAAAGTAAGCAGTTATTTGGTTTACTTTAAGTCCATTTAAAAAAAACTGGCTTTTTCTTTTTTTTGGGAACTAATTCTACGACACACACACACACAAAGTGTTGTGTATTTTTTTGTTTTGTTTTTTAAATAGGAAAACCCATGGACATTTATAAACTGTTCTGTCCTTCTTGTAGTTTTCTCAGTCTTTTACTTACAAGGGTGATGAACAGGTATTTTCACAGAGTTCAAATGGTTACATTTCTGTTGGTGCAGGGTTTTTTTGTGTGTGGTTTTGTTTTGTTTTGTTTTTAGGAGTTTTCTTCCAGAGAGTCTGTTAAAGGCTCCATAGGAACTGCTGTCGCAGGCTCATGTTGTTTCAAACGTTTAATTGTGTTCTTCAGTGCTTGCCTCTTATTGCAGAACCAAACTCTAACTACTTCCCGGTCATAGTTCAGTTTCTCTGCAATCTCTGTCATTTCTTGCCCAGAGGGATGCGTGTTCTTCTCAAAGTGGGCATTCAAGATCTCAAGGGCTTGTGGCGTGAATGAGGTACGCCTCTTGCGCTTTTTGGATGGTTCGCTTCCGATAAACTCGGTAAGGTTCTGCATACCTGCTCGATGGCGGGCCTCAGCCTCAGCCATCCACCGCTCAAGCACCGGCTTTATCTTCTGGGCACTTTTAGGGGTGATGTCCAGCTTTTCAAACCTGGCAGGATACAAAAGGCCAGGGTTCAGTTTGGCTGTCAGACTGCTAGCTATAGTGTTCTCTTGGGCTTCCTGTGGTAGGAAAAAGTGGCTTCTCAGGATGGTGTGTCTGAGGGAAAATTGAGAAAGAAGAGTCTTACACTGATGCTCTGCCAGGGTGGGACTTCCTGCCTGCCTGACTAATTGACTGGCAGAGGTAATTTACAATGGATTATGAAAACTATCAGATAGGTATATCTATAAATATATATATAGATAGATAGATATTTAAGCTAACACAAAATGAGTACTACAACAAAATTATAAGTACACTAAATAATACAGATTATGAGTCACGTTTTCATATTTCTGACAATCTTTGAAACCCTTAAGGCTAAGTCTAATTACAGGAAATGACATCAAAGGCAATTGCTCTTTATCATCTTGTCTCTGTGATTAATCCTTCTGTTTCCCCTCCCATCCCATGTTGTCCAAACACCACAGCTTTAATAATACAAACCAATGGCAGTTACTAGCCTCTGAATATCAGGTTTCCTTTCCTTTCATTTTTCAGCAATTTTCTCTGTTTGCAAGTTAACGCTATATCCCTTTTCTGGGTCGGAAAGATTCCCATAGCTACGGTGGTGTTCAGCTGAAACAGCTGGACACTTTGCAATTATCTTGACTGCCCCCACAACGTGCAAAGACAGACTCATGTTTTCCAGATGAAACCCAGCATAATAGTCTACTAATATGCTGTGGCACCAAGCTGGGTTTATTGTGGGATTTCTGCAAATTATACCAGAATGATATCATTTCCTGTAAACGAGGTCTTCTATATATCATTTTGCCATCAAAAGTCTTTTGCCAAACCAGATTTTACAAGTATTATCAAACATCTGGAAAAGCAGCCACACAAAACTTTAATCCTTTCAAAAACAAGCAGAAGAGCTGAGTTCACATTTCAAGTCTTATAAGTACCTGTTTCTTTCATTTACCAAGTTCATCCTCTCTTGCTACGCAGTAAAAAAGTCTTAACCCAACTCCTCTGATGCCACCCATTCATATTTCCCCACTTCGCCTATGTCCACTCCGCACACTGCGGTATTTAACGTTGTGGAAAGGCAACAATTATTGCGCGGTGCTGCTGCACTCTCCAGCCCGCCTGGTGCTGAAGCACCGCTGCCGCCACTAATCATGACATGCTCTGGAGGTGAGACTGACCAAATCAATGCCTTTGTGCAAAGCAACTCAGTGACTGGAGTTGGCAATTTTTAGTGTCTCTATTCAGCACGTGGCGACTGCAGAAAATATTCCATCAGGAAACAAAGCATTTCTGACAAACAAAGAATAAGACAAGCAATAATTTCAGGTAATAACTCTCCAAAGAATTTGTAACCGGTGCCTGGGATCCTAGTGTGGTATTGACTGCAAGGTGTCCTTCCTTGGTGTCCAGTGATATTTCAGGCTGAAGTGTATGTTTTAGAATGTGTTGCCTCAAGTTAAGAAAATGCTATTGCATGCAGCACATATCAGCGAGGTGGTATATTGCTGATATGACCAGCCCAGGCCACCTGGAGACTCTACTTCTGTCTCTGAGTTGGTCGTTCAACTTGCTTATCTTACTGCCCCTTCCATTACCCTGGCGTTCGTACTGCAACTCCTTTGTTACCATTAAAAGTCAAACCTACTATTTCCAAGGAATAGCATACTGCCACTGAAGCAGCTTGTCTTGGTGCTTAACAAGAAATGCACAGTCATAGCAGGTTATTACACCCCAAAGTGATATCCATTGGGGGGGGAAGGCAGAGGACTAAACCCCCCTATAACCTTGCAAGTATTTGGGACCAGCTTCTGCACCCCATCCTCACGTTCTGAGCAACTTGCCCCTCTAGGGAGCCATCTGTAAAAGGTCTCCACATTCTGGTCTTTTATTAGCCATGTCTGTGCTCCAGCTTCATTGTTATTGGGGTTTTAATGATGATCGGTTAGTGGGGAACCCTTTCTCTTAGTAAAATTCAAACCATCCCCAGTGGTCTTCTCAGGTGTGAGGTAGATGGAGAAAATGAGAAGACAGCAAACTAGACAAAAGCAAAAGAAACGATCACTTTGAAGTATAGTATGTTAAACAGCAACTTAAGGCTACAACAAATTGGCAATTGGTAAAAACTCCACCCATTTTAGGCATTCTATACCAACTGACCACAGGGAAGAAAAAAAATAATAAAATTAATCCTTAGCAACAGGGAGCAATAGCATTTGTATCATTGGCGTTGCTTGTTAGTGTTGATACTGCAGTACATGTTGTTTGGTATAACGATATACAAGTCTTGAAACAAATTTCCCAGCAGTAGTATCCTTGTATAGACTGAATAAAGGTTATTTTCTACAGGGAGGTATCTTATAAGAAAAAACAGTAGGGGAGACCATAGAAGTAGAGGATCCTATGGAGCTTTTTGTATTTAACAACAATCAATGGGTTTTATGGAAAATCATTGAGCAAAATGTGAGCTGCAAGCTCACTACCCCATACTGATGTTATTTATAACCTTAGTCTTAAACTGCAGGAAAAGTACACTTCCGTTCTATGGGGAATACATTAAAAGTATAAAGAGCAGATAAAAAGACAGAGCATTTCATGGATCACCAAGAACAAAATCCACTTAAATGAGCTTAGAGTTGGTTTCTTGGCTTTCACTGATGGAGAAGGACTATAAGACATTGCCCAAGAGGAAAAAGCTGTTACCTAAGTGTGTTTGTTACCTCATGCATAAACATGGGATTACTGTAACACACATACATGCATATACGATGTTTGCTTCCAACTACTTTAACTCTGTCAAGACTGTATTATCATTTCTTATGATTAGGGCAGATTTCTACTTCTCCTTTGCATACATGGGTTGTCTGGTTTTTTAGTAAACATTTGGGTGATAAAAGATGAATAGCTGCTGGTTTGCAAGATAGCAGGAAGGATAATTTTTTCCCCTTCTGTGTTGCCTAGGTAAATCATCATTAACATCCTATATGTGAAGTGTTAACCACAGTAATACAGGTTTTAACTTAGCAGGGATGCAGCCATGAAATATTTGTTCAGTAACCCTGTCTGTAGAAAATGGCACAGTACGAAGAGGGTCAGCTGGTGCTTATCCAGCATCAGCAGGGTCTCCAGCTCGTCTACTGAATTAAGTCTCAATGCCAGGAACATTGTTTCTCACTTGTTTAAAAAAGAAGAAGGGAATAAAAAGACTAAAGTTACTTTAGGGGTACACAATAAGAACATTTTAGCTTTTGCCAGATACCAACATTATTGGCTAATTTAAGTCCCAGATTAAATAATACATTTTAAAGACATGAAACTCAAACACAAGCATGCTCCTTGCAATAAGCTGAATAATTATTAAGAACAAAGAGAGGAGAGGAGAGTTTATGATGTAACTTGTTACCTGCAGATGGCAGACTGGCTATAGGCTGGGCCTTCGGTGGCGCTTAGGGCTTGGCCAACTTGAGTCTGTGTCAGACCAAGGGACAGGCGCCGGATTTTAAAAGCTTTGGCAAATTCCCGGATTTCTTCCAGATTCACCCCATCCACCTCTCCAGTGGCTGTTTGAGGATCTGTTGAAATATTTTTTTAATCACATCAGTTCTTTGCATTGCATATGAGTTGGCTAGGCTTACACCAGCTTTCACTGTCAGGATGTTCATGTTCATTTTTTAAAATACTTATCCCTTTCTCTTCTTCACCAAACAAACAGGCTTGCCTTGTCAAGTGTGTTAGGAAGCATGTTCAGATTGCTAAAACACTAACTAGGCTGCAGTGTTTCCAGGTGCTGGGGAAAGATTTTCAAAGATATACTGTGTTGCTAAACTCCTGAAAATGGCCAACTTGCCTCCAAGCGAGGCAGTGCCTGGGCTCCTCACTGCCATTTGTGCCTTGCAAAATCTGCCCTAGGTTGACAAGTCATGTTCCCCGTGTCCCCTTCTTATCACATACAGAAGGAAGGCTGCTGTTAATACATTTACTTGCAGTCTGTGAGGAAGGCTAAATATATGCATGAACTGCTTGTGTTTTTAATTTGAAATCAAGACATTCTGCTTTATCTAGAACTAATGCCAAATAAGGAGATTCACAAACCTTCCTTCCCTTTTGCACAATACCCAACCCAAACCACCAGCCAAACGTCCAAAATAACCCAGCAAATGAACAAGCCCAAACAAAATGCTGCCTTTAAAAACTCCTTAATTTAAAAATCATCTTTTAAAATATGTCCTTCTGAGAAGCAGTCTTTCAAGCTTTTCATTCTGCCTCCCATCAGGTTGATAATGAAGGAGCAGCACCATCAGCTATTAGGTTTCAGATGGTAATGCTGCACAATTTTTTACTTTTACATTAGCCCCTCAGAAGATAATGCTTATGATGCTGTGAGAATAAATCTGTCCTTCCTCTCCATAGCAGTTTACTGACACAGAAGGCTTTGTCCCTGAAAGGGCACATAATAAAGCATGTCTACCACAGGAAAGCTCCTTTGGTGCTGGATAACTCGGTCAATTTAGGACTTATCAAGGGAAATGACACAACAGCTGGAGAATGGAACTTCCCCCGCCCCTGCCCCAAGCTACTGATACCTGGCTAAATAAAAGCGTTTGCCAAGTCAGAGACAGCATGGGACTGGGATGGTGGAAGATTTCAAAGTGGTGTGCAATCCTGCGTGTAGCGAAGCCATTCTCCCAGCGAGACATCTCTATTGTTCTTCACCTCATTCCTCAGACTTCTTAGGTGAAAAGTTTCCAGCACAATAACCCATCAATTTCTGTAAATGCAAGCAGTTGTCCAAACACGGTGCTAGACCACATTACTATTCTGAACCCTATATGACAGTGGCTCCTGCTAGTACTGCTATAGCTAAGGGCTTGTCAGCATTACAGTAACAAAGCTTTTATTTTCAGGGGTTTATAAACCTGATGTAAAATTCCCTTATGATGGAAATGTCCTATAAAAAATCTTTTACTCCAATAATAGACAGAGGGAAGAGGTTTTACTGCTGTATAAATTTAGCCTATATTGATTCACAACTTGAGTGTAAGAGGCACGCATAGCAACAGTATTTTAAAAACACTCCTGTATGCAACCAGGGACCACATGAACTATGCATACAGGTAAATATGCACATAGGCTGAACCAAGTTCTGACAATGCTCCATACTCAGAATTGTCCTTCCTGTTGTCATTGCTGTGCTTGATCTCACCTGTGCAGACATGCATGCACTCATTCAGTATAAAGCTAGGGCACATATTATTTGGTTTTAAGTAGTTGGCACTATGACAGGGGCCACTCAGGTTTGTAAAGTAATTGCCTTTAGAGGTGTGAAATTTTCCTGCTTACCCCATACACGGTCTATCTAGCATGCCAGTTCTGATTTTCAGAGACACAGAATAGAGCTGGATGCTTATCTGCCCTTTGGGTCTCTGAAGAGCAACTGATAAATGTACAAAATATCATAAATGATAATGGCCTCAAAGATTCCCTTGAGTAAAGTGCACTAAGATGGTGACCTTCCTCACCTCTTTCCTTCCTTCACTTTAAGGCCTCTGACTAAGGCTATTAGGGATGTGACAAAGGACAATTCAGGTGTTCCCAGAGAACTTTCAAAGTAGCAAATGCTATGGCAACTGGCACCTGTAAACCTCCCCAAATCCTGTTAGGAATAAAAAGGAAGGTAAGAAAGCTAAGGGGTTATTTGCTTGCACACGGTTATAGAGAAATTCTGCCAACTTCTGCTGGATCCTTCTGGTATGGCACTGTTGCAAGAGTGAATATCATGGAAAGTCCTTTCCTGCTCGGGGGGCTTGGATGAGGGAACAATTAGGCTGAGCTCTCCTTGAGATGAGAAAAAAGCCCTGTGATGCACATCAGAAATATGGGAGTAGGTTGTAATATATGACAGAGTATCCGTTGAGAAAGAGGCTTCATTCTTACATAGCATCTTTGGGAGGAGGAAAGTACTAACAGAGGTGGACCAAAACACTGAATCCTTTTATCCCTGAACTGTACCAAATCAGAACCACTTCTCCTTCAGGTGTGATTCAAAGACCTTTGAAATCCATAGAAGTAGTCCCTTGATTTCTGTCATCTCTGTAAAACTCAAACGGTACTATGAAGACCACTCCATTGATATCATAATGTAACAGCACTGGTCTGTTTTAGTCCATTGCCATTAAAATGCCATAAATACATAATCTTGGACTCTGTGGACTAATACATACACATACATAAAAATACACAAATGGATAACAGACTTTGTTTTAATAAGTTCTGGGCTCTCAGAACAGTATAGCGCACTTTACATTTTAGGAAGAGTAGTGTATTGAAGACTGTAAATAAACCAGTGCTTTTTAAATTAAGTGGACATCCTAGAGAAAGCAGCACAGTGCCAACAGGAAAATAAAGACTACCAAGCTCATTGAGTGGTTGGGATTTACAGTAACAGCATTTAAAGATTCCCAATGTACTTTATGGCTTGATAAAACAATGGCTGTTGTGTCTATGAAACTACTGGGTGCTGGAGAAAGGTGAGAGTTGTCTGGGACCATTTTAAGGGATATGTGTATATATGTGCTAACAAAAAGGAAGCCAGCTAAAATTCTGCGACACATCCTGGTGGATGGTGAAGGTGGGTGAGCAGACTAGCATAAATAAAATCCATAGGCTCTCCTGCATGGATCCCCTCTTTTCCTACTGAAGGGAATAGTATTCTACTTCTGAATTCTTCTGAATCCTGCATGAGTTTGTTGGTGAGTGCAAATTTGTTGTGATTTTAATAGTTAGGGAAAAGAGTCACTAAAGAAATCAGTGCATCCTAAAGAAGAAAGCAAATTTCTGTTGTGCAGAGTTCTACCATGGGCAGGATTACAGGGGATGATTTTCCCAGTTCGACAGGAGGAGAAATAGCTGGCAGAGGAAGTCCAACGGAAAGTAAATCAGATAAGACAAAACATTGTTAATGGAAAATGAGCTGCTGCTCAGGGGAAAGAAAGAATACTTTGTTTGTGGGAGGCATTTTAATTCTAATTTTATGGTAACAGATGATGGTAAAATGAATTTGGAAGGAAGAAAGGAACAAGTCTCAGAGCATGAGGGGAAACCAGTGATTTCCATAAAAAGAACATAAGGTGGAAAAGTTAAAGAAACAAGAATAGGGATGCATCTGAGAAGAGGAAAATGAACTTGAAAAAAGGAGAAATAATGGTGCAGAATTGAATGAAGAGAAAACAAAGAGAAGAAAAGGCGATAGGGTGAGACAATATGAAGAAATCATACAGAAGGAACAGGAAGAGTAGAAATGAATCTTGCAGTCCTTGCTTAGGCAGAGCTCCTTTTTAAATGTCCTTTCTTTGGAAACAACCATAATTTTTTGTCTTTAGAAGAACTAGCACTTGTTGCTGGTGAGGATGAGATAAAAGGGAGAAGCTGTAAAGAACACAACAGTCCAAAAAAAAAAAAAAAAGGAAGGAAATGTACTTTTTTTAAAATTAGGAAGCATGTAAAGAAAAAATGTAAAATCATAAAGAAAATACAACTGGAATGAAAAGCAAAAGGCATAAAAACAAGGAACATGGAACACTAAAGTTATTAAAGCCCAATTCTGATGCCTTTCTTATAGCACTTTAGTAATTTCACTGATGTGAGGTGGCCTCTTGTAAAGAGAGTTACTGTCTTTACAGGAAGTGTGCAGAACCTTGCCCCAAATATTTATTTACTGAAGTTATGTTGCTCTAAGCAATTTGATTAACAGAATAAAGTAGCTGAATATGCTGAGTTTTACATGAGCTTTACTATATTTGGCAACAATTTCTGGAATACAGCAAATCTCTAGGGCCTCTGCTGGAGTACTGGACTGCAGCTTTGGAATTAATAAGGAAAAGGAAACAACAATATTCCTGCCTCAGGAGGGGTAAAGCAATCAAAGAGATGTTCAGGAGGCCACAAGTTGTTTCTTGCTGCCCTCAAGCCTATGGATTTCTTTCAGAACTGCTGACCCATTGCAGGCCTCATCCCGCTAAAAGACTTTGACTGGACTTCAGCAGACACCAGATTTCAATTGTAGGCCTGCCATACAAAGCTCTGTAAGCCAGTGTAGCAGCTGGGACACTAAGAAGGCTCTGTTCAATTATGGGACATAGGCTTGACAAAGCGGTGCTTCTGCCCTTCAAGGATTTGCACCCAGAAACTGAACGGATTCTGCAAAGGAGCAAAACAGGGATGACTTTCTGTCTATTTCCCTATGTCCAGGCACAGTTGTATGCAAATGGGTTTTTAGTCACATGAAATAATTTTCAAATTCTTGAAGATCAATTAAGACTGTTTGTCTGGAAGGGTGGAATTATCAAGGACAATGAAAAGCTGTAAAGGATCCTGTCTGCCTTTTCATGTTTCATTACACAGGTGTTTTGATCTTTCCCTACTGAACTGACCATATTTTCTTCTTCCCTGTAGGCTTTTTCTACATTACTAGAAACCAGCAGGTAGCTCTCTTGTGCCCTGGAACATTGTCACTTACATGCCAGCTCAAGCAGGCTTACGCATGCAGCGTTAGCTCCAATTTGTGGTTGGCTAGATGGTCTCAAGAATAT
>VZTL01045734.1:10473-22173 GCA_013400535.1 Scopus umbretta | reverse complement strand
AAAAGGCTAGTTTAGACCAGGAGTGAAGATCTGCCAAAATGTTCCAAATAAGGATTCGCTTACACTAAAACCTAAGGAAAAGTCTAGGGATTAGTGTATATCCAGTTGAATTTAAAGGTTGTACAAAACCCAAAACAAATGAAAAAATGTTTGAGTTTGGTTGGTTTGCAAAATGAGAATCTTAAAAGTTATTGCTGGCACTGAGCTAGAAAGGAAGAAAGACTGTTGGCCTGTGTATGCTGAAGCCAGTGGAGAAATCTGAGGACAGTTCTGCAGAGCAAGTCGCTAGAAAGCAATAGAGAGCCTGGCTTGACTGTTGTGAAGTGCATCTGATACTTGTGTTTGCATCTTCGTGAATCTGAGCCTTACACTCTATCTGAGATGAAAACAGCCTGTTTGGAAAAGCAGGAGAAAAGCAAAAGGCAAGTTGGTGGAGAGAGTAGAACTTTTTTTCTATAGGTAAGGGGTCTGTGCTACACGCTTTTAATTTAATACAGTCTGAAATGGGGACTAAGATGGCTGTGTCTCCACCAAGTCTGAATTTTTCAGAAGAAACTAGATGCCAAAGGTGTAATTGGCTGAAATTATCTTTATCGTGATATTTAGCCTTCCTTTAGTTGAATTTTTTAATAGCAATGTCAGGCTCTGTGAAGGGGGGAGGAAGTCTGCATAGCCATATGCCTGTAACTGTAGAGTGTCCTTGAGTGCCTGTGCTGTGTCAAATGGTGCTAATGGGCTCCCCAGGTTAAATCCACACAAGACCGTGAGACTACTGGAAGAATATGTTTTCTCATATTTTGATCTCTTTGCCATTATGGATGTAACCTGAAACTCAGGTTTTCTGGATCCAGTGTGCTCTAGTGTCTGCCATTGCTGTTAAAACTTGATGGAATTAAGGTTTATCCTTCCCTGTGCAAAGCAGTGACTTGTTCTGAGGAATCTTGCTTGTCCAGCTGTATGGTTCCAGAGAGTTCTCTTGTTCTACTGTAGATCTCTGCTTCTTGCAGGCCTTTTAAAGATTGTCTCAACACTGGGTTATCATCTTGGTACAAGTTTTCTGTAGTCCAGTCATTAAATGTCACACTTTCTGGAATGTCAAGTCAAACATATTGTTATTTTTGACAGGACTGATCCTTTTTTTAATTGGATTAATCAAAGTTTTTATTTGCTGGGAAATACTGAAATTTTTGAAATTAATCTTGAAATTAGTTCTTAGTTTAAGATTGGACTTCTTAGTTTACAAAAACAGACGAATAAAAATATTTTGTTTGGTTCTATAATATAGTGATAATGGTGCTTTCCTAGTTTCCTATTAAAAAAAGAATTAACACTCGGTCTATTCCTACAGAACGCTCAGTTGAATCAATATTTTTTTCATCTGAAAAAAAAGTTTAACTGGAAAAGCTAATACCTGCTTTGTTTGCAAATAGTGTGCAATGGATATAAAACTTAACGTAAACTGTTTTTTGAGTGCTATCCAAGTAGATTAGACTTTGAATACAAACTTGCATTTGACCTTGCATATACTCCAGTACTGAAGTGCTTTCAGCCAGTTTAAAGCCACTTCAGGGATTTAGTGGAGATGTTGGACTGAAAGCTGTTTGTTAGACACTCAGATCTCTGTCTTGCATTCAGGGATGAAACCCAGTTTAAAGGATCATTTGAAGAAGAGAAAGTTAGCTTGATTATCTCGTTATTAAAAAAAAAAATAATCAAGTAGCATGGTAAATGTCATCTTCCTCATCCCGCTAAGGGCTTCATGCGTTCAATTTTTAGAATTTGGAAAAAAAGAACATCGAAATCTAGCGGGTATAATGAAAAGGTAAATATAGAAAATGCTATCACATAAACACATGAAATGGTGGGGAAGAGAAGAGGAATATTTTATAGTTTTTTAAACTCCTGTAATTTTTGCAAGAATCATACAAATTGTAAACAATTATTATGGAGTGTTGCTTCATATTGTAGTTTGAGGCAGAGTGCTGGATTACCCATTGATTTCTCCTCTTCTACTTCAACTCTGGTGTTTGATCTTACCGTAAAATGATTCAGCTCACTAAAGTGGAAGAAAACTAGTTTAGCAAAAGTAATAGAAACAAATAGCTATTTGTTGAGTCGGTGAGTTGAATCACTTTATCCTTTAATCAAAGGTATACCAGAACTGATGCAAAAGGGACGATGGACAGGGAGGGGCATCATTTGTGTAGATTTGAGTCTGGAGGGCCACAGCCTCCCCCTTTTGACACTCATGAATTATTAATTCAACTCGGAAAAGAAACGTGGAAGAACACATCATCTCTTCAACTGTTGCTGGTGATCCTGTAGCAGCACCCCCACACACACCCCACCCACCCAGTTTCAGACACGAAGAGTTACTGTTGGCAGTAGGTAGTGTCTGTCACTAACTTTGATTGTTTAAACCTATTTTATTTGATTTATTTTTGATGGCTACATTTTTTTGTTCTCTGCAGGTAGACAGAAATCTTGGAATATTTATCAGCATTTCTGGCTTTATTCTTAAAAGACTGAATTGGTACAACCCTTTTTATTACACTGGTTTTCTAACTTTGTATAATGATCAAAACTGCATCTTGATGATCATTCAAAGTTACCAGGAAAAAACAAGTAAACGAATGTGACTTGCGTGCAGAATAGTTCTGTTGGATTCGATTTCTAGCATTAAGAAGCCATACACTTATTTTTGAACCAGTTAGGTCTTAAAGCACTTAAGTTTTTAGAAGTTTCCTCTTGGTTCTGTAGCATTCAGGGCTGTTGTGATGCTTTGCTTCTTGCTCTTTATTTTGTCAGTTTATACAGTTCTACACAAGACAAATTCATATTTTGATTTTTAATACAGGTAGCTGTGTATTTTTGGATTCGAATACAGAAGAAACTGTGTCTGTTAGTAATTTCTCACTTAAAATCAGATTCTTTTTTCTTTAAATAGCCTCCATTTTTCTTTTCCTCCCGAATTTAACTAAAGGGCCTATTCCATCTGTTCCTTTTAACAGATAAAGCATTATGAATATTGCCATTTCAGAAATCTAATAAGCAACTGTATTAACTACAAGATATGTTACCAGGTTTTTTGTAAGTACTAAGAAAAATGCATTATGAAGTTCTAATCCATTATAATGGGATGCCTTTGAGGCTAAAAAAACCACAGCTGTAATAGCCACAAGATTGCAGGATTTCAGAGCAATGAATATGAGGACAAGGCAGCCAGCTTTGGCCTAGATAACTTGTTGAGAGGAAGCGGGAACTGGCTGCAACAGTTGAGCTTTTAAAACTAAAGAAGTGAGCAGATTGTTGCTGAGTGGAGTTGTGTACAGTGTATTTTAAAAATTAGTATTATGATAAGTTGAGCTCTAACCAGAGATGAAACCATGTGCATAGTTTCTCTCTGTCTGAGACATCACACAAGTGCCTGTGGGTGGAAGAATGAGTTTTGACACACATCAGCACATATCAGAAGTGGTAAAGCTGGTATTTCTTTTGCTGGAAAAGGATAGAGTGGTTTTCCTGATCACTTCAATTGGCTGTGGGGTACATGGGGTAATTCACAGAATCTTGAAAAGCACAGATAACTCTTCAGAAGTCTTTCCTGTTCTGTAGCTGCCTTTATCACGATATTTCAATTGTGGGAGTTCCTTGTTGATTCAGAATTTGAGTGTGAATACCTATAGCCAGATTTGGCTTAGTCTCCCTTTAATGTGTATTTAGTAAGACTGTTGATTTAAAGTCTCAAAGAGATGGAATATTTATTTCAACCCTTATGATCTCTTCAAGTAACTAGTTACACAGAATATTAACATCCTTTTTTTAAAACTTAAAAGCTCTGTTCCTCCTGAAGCCATGGGACTTTTTAATGCCTTAAACTGCAAGATTAGAAAAAAACTTGCAATATTGCTTCTTTCCTACGCAATGAAAGAGCTCTTTGGTCTGACACCATAGGCCAAATCTGGTGAAGGACTGCAGCAAGTGTTTGTGGTACTTCTCTGCACAAGGGATGGCACTGCAGAAGTCTCCTTTGTATTATGAACATGCAGGCACGTGGCGCTGCTCTGTCTGCTGGGCAGAAAGAGAATTAGTCAAGTAAGAGCGCTTTATGAAGTAGGGTAGAATCGGTTGGATGGTTAGCACAGGACCTATCTGCAAGCACCTATGACTTGTTCAGTCATCCCATTCCCTGTCATGTCACGGATTTTCAGTAGTCCAGATCCTCTGGAGGAGGGAGACGGGTGCTTTAGTCAATAAGCCAAGATTGCCAGGTCATAGAATTGAGAACTTTGCACTAGCTGCCTCTTAATCTAAGGTTTTAGTGTTTGGGATTGAAGACAGCCAACAGGCTAAGATGGGGAGCCATCAACAGTCAGCACAGTTGCTAGAGTTTCATGGTGTGGTATGTGCCACATTAGCAGTTCGCTGCTATTGAAAATGGAACGTGCTGCATGCTATTTTCCCTTCCCCAGGAGGCACTTCTTGGGGGTAAAATAGCCAAAAAGTAATGGAACATGAGGCAATGTCATAGTTGTGCCAAAAAGGCAAATATTGTGCTGGACTGTTAAAGTATTATTTGAAAATTGTGTGAAATTGTTTCTCTTGCAGTCAGTTGCAATCAATTATGCCATATCTCTGTCCATTTTTGGGCACCAACTTGAAACATGTGAGGTAATTAAATCAAACTCCAGAGGAAAGCAGTTGCAGATACAGGGTGTCTTAAAAAATATGGCCTGTAGGTAAAATTTACACAGTAACTTGTTTAGTTTGGGTTGGTTTGTTTGTTTTTTTTTTTTTTCCTTTTAGAGATGAGATTACTCTGAGGAGCTGTATCTCTTGAAAGCTGCAAAGCAGAAGTGCACTAGTCTCCATGTGCAGCATTGATAAGACAAGAAATAACAGCAGCAAGAAATATTTAGATGAGGTATTATGGAAAACTCTGTGAGCACTGGAATATGTTGCATGCAGAGAGTCAGAGAGTGTGGAATATTCACTCCTGAATTTAAGAATAGATACAACAGACATCTGTTATACAGCTGAATAATACAGCTAAAATGATCCTACTGAGAGGAATGGCCGTGATAACCTTTTATGTGTAATTAAGTTTTTGTTTGTTTTTCCCAGGAATCTCATCCATCCTAATTGAATCTTTGATAAAGTGGTTAGACCAAGTTATTTCAGTCTCTTTGTAGGTATTTTCTACACCCATTTTCATAGTTCTTTCTGAATATCTTGTCCCTGGCCAGCAATTTTACGTGGAATGACTCGGCAGCAGTTGAGGGAGCATGGAAGACTTAAAAATCCCCTCTCCTGTCTAAAATTTCTTGTAATGCTGTATGGCATTAGCCATTTTTATGCTACCATGCTTTCAGACTCTTGTGTACAGTTGTCTATCAGTTACAAGCACATTTTGTCTCTAGAACCACAGTGCACACACTCTTAGTTCCTGAATGCTTGGATTTTGCATAGCTTTGATGTGTAGATTGGTTGTGCTTGATTTACTTAAATAATCTGTTTTTAGGAGGGATTGATTCTTAATCAATAAGAAAACACTGTATTTTCACTTTCTTGAAAAACTTTCCTGTTTCATATTTACATTTGTTTGTTTCATGCTGGTTGACAGTTGCATGTAGCTTGGAGGCTCCTTTTGGTACTCCCCCATCATTCTCCTAGTTAGCAACAGTGGCAAAAAACAAATCCAAAGGCTACATGTGATTTTTTTACCAGCCTAATTATGGAATTTAATGTGTTACTTTGTTATATTTTTTTATGTGTTTTTTTTTTTAACAAGTCCTTTATATTAAATGGCAGATCAGCTACAGTTACAATTTCATACAAATATACAAAATAACATTTAAAATAAATGCTTAGAATTTCAGAATACAATTTTGTCAATACATATTTAAACTTTAGAAGACTAAGAAAATGATAGCTCTAGCTAGTGAATTGACTTGAGTCAACATTTGAGAAATCTCATTCTGCTGGGGGATTTTGAATTAGCACGTCATCCCTTCAGCATTCCCTTTCTGTTCTAATCTAGGAATAAAAATAAATCCTCCCCCCTTTTCCTTCCCAATAATTAGTTTAGAAAGTGTTGTACTAAGTATGGAAGTAAACCAAGGCAAGAAGTTTTCTTCTCTATTTGCAGAAAAGGCAGTCATGGTTTGGTTTGTTCTGTGGTGTGTGTTGGTTTTTGGTTTTGTTTTTTTTTTTTTCTTCAGTTCAGTTTTTCAACTTGGTATGGATTTGCTTCTGAAGTTTTAAAAATGGATGATAATAAACAGAAGCTTAATATGCTACAATTGCAGTGAAAAACCCCAACACTCATTAGACAATGATCTGATTTTAATTTCTGTTCACCATTCTTGTTCTTGCTATCAGTTTTAGTACCTTAAAGTAGTTACCTTTTTCTATCAACCAAAATGACACTATTTTTATCAATTATCTAGAATAGATATGCTGTAGAATACAAAAAATTCCTTTCACATATATAGACTTCCTGTTCTGTATACTGTTATACTGAATTTATTTAGAACTAACTTATTAAAAAGAAAACAATCATTAAATTATCCTGACTGGAACTAGAAATATTGCCAAAAAATTAATCAAATTGTTTTAAAAACAATGGGCTTTTTTCTCTTGAGATTTCATTGACTGTTGATTTTTCAGACTTCACATAGTCCTGTATTAGTCACTTCATTATTTTGCTCAGGAACAGCCTGGACTGGTTTGTTTGATTAAACTATCAAATAATCTTTGTTCCAATCCATTTGGAACACAAGCATATCATTATCATGTCATTCTTTTCAGTGCTTTGAAACATCCCAAGTTTTTCATAGCATAAGCAGTATCGCTAGACAGAATTGTGGCGTGGTTTTAAAACAGAGGCAAGTTATCCAGACCTAGTAATTGAAATAATATTCCTAAGCATTGTCTAAAGCTTTTAGTTGGAAAAAGAGTGTTTATCAAGGGAAAGATTTAATCTAACTTACTTTCAAGTGCAAAACAGGTATCAAGGACATCCTTTTTACTATATTATTTTACCTTCTAATAACAAAACATATTATTGATTACTTCCTTTTTTTTTGGCTTAGAATTCTTCATACCTGAATACATTTTTGGTTCTTGCACTAAACACAAAATCCGAAAGAAGTCTTTCAAATATCTGTGATTAAAAGAAAAGTCTTCATTGAGAATCTCCTTATTTCAAGTTAATTATTACCTTTTTTTAATCTGTATATATGTAGAAACTTAATGTTCAGACTTCACTTGGAACATACAAAAAAAGTCTGACCAAAATTAATGAAGTTGCACCATTTGCAGTACTAAACTATAATGCTAAATAGTTTAAATATTTGGTTAAACTTCACCAAAAAACTGCAGTCTGGTAGCTATGGCAATGATTGACTTAAAAAAAGATTTTATATTCAGGGGGATAAACAGTGGGAGCAGGCATTCAAATACCTTTCCTTCATGCAGTCTTTCAGCAATGTAGAACAAGAGAAAAGACCTACAAAAGGAATTGTAAAGAATTGGCATTATTTTTAGAGACTGATCGGCAGTTCTAGAGTGTTTGATGAAATAAAACATTTTATACAGTGATATGCTATGCTGATAGAAAGAACACAGATTTCCATTCTTAGGTCTCAAAGTACTAGAGAAAGATGAAATGCCTACTCGCCTTTGAGTAAGATATGCATTAGCCCCATTCTGCAGACTTGAAAGTTGGTACATGCCTGCTGGGTTGCATCGGTGTGCAGGAAGTCTGTGACCAAATTAGGAACAGAATCGGAATTCAATGGGTTTTATTCAGTGTGATAGGGGAAAAAAAAATAATCTAAATACTGTATTTTTTTAAGCATAGTCACCTTTCTGGATTTGCTGTTTTGAGTAGGAAATGAGGTAATTGCAGTTTGAATGTTTGGGAATTACACTACTCAGAAAATTTCTGGATGGAGAATCAAGTTGCTCTTTGACAATGATTAGGATAGACTGACTTTTAAATCTTTTTCTTTGAAATCTTTCTCCTTTTCTGGGTAGAGTTAAAATATTTTTAAAATTCTGTAGCCATCAACTTAGTGTAGTTCCAAAAAAAAAAAGAAAAAAGGCAATGGGATTACTGGTTCCATACAAATTCAACTTTACACAGATAAGTAAAAATAATGAAGATCCATTTTGCATTTAAAACAGATGCATTAAGTAATACCTGTGGTTACTGAATTGAACGTCTTGTTTTGGGTCATTTGGTCCTTCATGGTCGTAGAACCTGTAAATCATTTCCACATAGCTCATTTTTATTCAGAGAGGAAAATCAGCTTTTGCACCTTTTCAAGTCTTGAAGAACTTTAAAGAAGCTAGGCATTAAACTGATCTAACTGAATAATTTGAAATTAAGAAAATACCCCCTTTGCACCTGTAGAGAACGCTAAAGTGGTCAGAAGTTGGTTTAGTACTTCCAGACTTTTGCCCACTAGGTTCTGGTAACTTCCAACTTGAGGGACACACACACACACACACACAGGTTTTTGCCACAATGCCACAATTATATGCTGTGTAAAACTTACTTAGGAGACTGGTGTTACTTGAAACTTCCGGTAGATTTTCAGTTGATACTTGAAATAGGTTTCATTGCCCCCCTTTTTGATCCATTTGATCATGATGCTCCTATCATAATTTTGATTTGTGGGCAAAACATTGATAACATTGAACCATTTTCCTTCAGAAATTTCAAAATTATTAGTTTTGCCTTTCTCTGAAATGTACAGCAGTAACAAAATGAAAAAAAAAAAAAAAATCAAGCCAAAATCTGATTTTCAGCCAGAACAAAATTTGCCCAAAGCACACTCTGACTCTTGGGCTTTCATGTAATACCCTGTTCATATGAAAAATGTCGTAGTTTGCAAGCTTCCAGAAAAATTCCTCCTGTTTCCTGTTGCAGTGTTCTTGCTTCTGGGAGCTGGAAGATGGGCCAGTGGATTTACTTTTTTAAGGGAGTTTTTTATCTTCTGGGCTTCAGTCATTGTTTCAGATACTGCATTTGTCTCTGAGGAGTTATGTGCCTCTGTAACATAAGGTTTGTAGAAAGGCTTTATAAGTTTCTCATCTTTGTTGCTCTGAAAATACATGAGGAATGTATTTGAAATCAACTATAAATACATTATCTGCCAAATGAGTATATTAAATGTGCTATTGTAGTAGTTTTTTCCTGAAGACGTCTGCTATTACTGTACAGTTGTGTGTCCTCCTAACCACAGCAGGCTGAGCTGTAAGCAAAATCTTGCTCTCTTAATTTTACTCAGTAATTTTGTTTAGTAAGAGATTGATTCTGCAGTGTGTGGACAGATCTCTGCTATTTGGTAGAACTGCAGTTTGAAAATATTTAAGGTAATAATCTTTATTTAAGTTAAATATCTTGGTGATTGTGGAGAAAGCTTTTTAATGGTTTCTTCACCTGTTTTCATTCAATTCTTCAATTCTTCAGAACTTGTCTGAGAGATGTTGGATTTACCATTGTTTTCCAAAAAATGATGTTATTTTTGAAAACTGAGTTTTTTCAAGCTTTCATCACCCCAAAAGTTTCTGAAACCCTGTTGAATGACTTCGGGGTGGCTGCTAATTCTGCAAGATGGAATGCGAGTTTGTTACCAACTATGTGAAACTTCTGTCCTTTGGTAGAAGACTTAAGGATCTGGCTGGATTTTGGGTTGAAGTAGTGGGGTATTATTGGTGGTTTTTCCCACTAATTTGTGGGACTGAGGATGACTGTAATTGGCAGAGTCAAGTATGTATGTGATGGTTCCACTTGCAAACTGGGTACTTCCATCTTAAATCATGGAAGATGTGTAAAGCATGAGAAAACACTTCCTTTGGAAAGATAACTTCAAAATACCATCGACGGTAGAAAGTTTTGCCACTGTTCCTCTTGCTTAATATGGATGACAAAAATTTAGATGTTGAGCCTTATGATGTTCCTTTTTTTAAACTCAAGAATTAATTTGGATGCCTGGTGGGGGGTGGGTGTGTGTGCACGCGCATCTTGAATCTTTAACAAGCTTTTTCTGAACCTTGGTTATTGAAAATAAATGGGATAAATTTCCATTTAAAAACTAAAACCAAGTCCTTTTCAGTAGTTGTGGGATTGTTGGGGGTGTTTTGACTTCTTGAAAATGTTTCTCTAGTTTCTTGACTTGAGTCTTGTATAGATAAACACTGAATTTTGAATGTTTAATGCAAGCTGAAATCCTGGCTTTTCAAACTTTGTATCTATGGAAGACAAAGGGAAGGTATAGACCCAGTTTTCTCTTTGCGTATTAATCTGAAAGCAGTCCTGCAGGCTTTCCTACTAAGCATGTCTGCTGTGTTTCTACATCGAATGCTTAATCTTGTTTTCATGTGGTTTACTTGGAACATCCTGTGTGTGGTGCAGAGGAATACAGATTAGGAGATAGAAATAATATATTCACACATGCTGTATTAGATGTGCTTATAGGCAAAGGACAATGTAAAGCAGTTTTATCTGCTGCTGTACGGCATAGCAGACTTTAAGAAGGAATTTGAATGTAGTATTGCAGCACAGTTGAAAGAGGAGGTGTGACGATGAGTTCATCCCATGTAGATGGAAAACATCTAAATGTCTAGAAAAACTGGAAAACTGGCCTCTTTAACAGCCTTAAAAGGTACGTAAAAGCATGATGCTACCACTTGAGATTGCAGCGTTAAGCTGTTCATTCCAAAGTGCTCTGGAGGGGTCCGCGTGTGTCCTCCCTCACACTTGGAAGAGCAGAACTATTAATACTGATGTCAATGCCCAGATTCAGAAGGTGTGCAGGTTGTTACATGATGTGGGCATCTAGCCATTTATCAGTCCTTCCAAGTATAATCAGCTCGCAGGCTGGAGCGGAACCCTTCCAGCAGCCCGCTTAGCCTGCCAAAGAAAATTCAGCCACTGAATTGCTGGAAATTGCTGACTGGTCACCTAGAGACTGCTCCTTATTGAAGTGGCAAACCAGCTTTTCAGCTGCGGCAGCCTGTGCTGCATATCGAGAGTCCTGTCCCTGCGCAGCAGTTGTGGATTGAGATGGCAAAGCAGCTCTTCGTCCTCTTTCCGTTAATAAAACGACGTTAAGAGCTAGGAGTAGGGCGGTTGCCCGTTAGTTTCGATCTCCGAACGGAAGGCAGGAACTGCAGGGAGCCCTCTTCCCTTCACCCCTCCTTGCTCCCCCAGGGGCACGCCAGAAGTTACCGGAGCTGGGTTTGGGCTGCCGATTGAGGGTATCCAACGGGGGTGCGCGTTGTAGGGCTGCGCCGCAGGGGCTGCCTCCGCACGGACAGTGCGGGGGACTTGGGGTGCGGGCGGCAGCTCGGGCAGCCCGCAGAGCTGGCGGAGCGGCCCGGCCGGCGTTTCACCGCCTCGAAGGCGCCGGCAGCGGCTTGCCGGCGCCGCTCGGCTTTCCCCGGCCGAGGCGCGGGGTCGGAAGCGGTACCCGGGGGACGGCGGCCCCGCCGGTGCTCGGCCGCAGCAGCGGCCGGCTCCCCGGAGGCGCTGCGTGCGGCGTTACCCGGCAGTGGCCTTAGGCGGCCGGATTTAGTTTAACGGCGATCCGCGCTTAATCTGCCGGAGCCCCGGCCGCCCTCGGGGAGCGCGGGCGGCAGCGCCCGGCCCTGGCTCCGGCAGCCAGAAACTTCTGGCAGCTTCCCGGC
>VZTL01045733.1:0-13917 GCA_013400535.1 Scopus umbretta | reverse complement strand
GGGGGCGGCCGCTGTCCGTGGTGCTGAGCCGTGCTGGGGGGGGTCCCGACAGCTGTCCGAGGTGCTGAACCGCGCGGAGGGTCCGGCCGCTGTCCGAGGTGCTGATCCGCGCCGCGCCCGGGGGGGCACCATGGTGTTCGCTCCAGGTAAGGGCAGCCGCTTCCCGTGGCCAGCCGGGGGAAAGGCCCCGACCGGGCCGGGGAGTTAGTCCGGGGGGCTGCGGGGGAGGGAGTAATGGCTGAGCCAGAGCTGCCACCGGGCGGAGGCAGGCGGTTTCGAGACAGGGGGTTTCAAAGGAGCTGGCTTAGCTTTGGGTGCGTTTAGCTATGGAGCCGGAGGTTGTGGGGGTCACCCCTGTGGTTTCCATCAGGGACAGGAGCCTCCTATACAAGTGTGCAGGGGACTGTGCCTGTCAGACTGCTGACAAGGGTCAGGAAGGGGGATGTGGCCTTGCAGCGACAGGAGAGTGAGTCCCCCCGGCACCCACACTGGTGGCTGCCAATGAGACGATCTCTAAAACTCATGGAGATATTTTACAAATTTCCATTGCCTCCCATCCCCCCTAGTATTTGAATGGAAGAGAACAGAAAGTTTGTTCAGTCCAACGAAACAAAATTGAACACTTCAGCAGAGGCACATGTCTAATGTGAGACCTCACTCTACAAGGGTGCAGAATCTCTGCTGTGTAGTCTGTATGTGCTACACCATAGAAGAAGGGAAGCTACAGAGAATCTGTATTGGACTTGGTACATCTGCTTGGAAATAGTCTGTTTGTTGTCCAGAGAGGGATGAGAGGCCCAGTAGCTCCAGGATGTAAAAGTAAGTTATGCATAATATCTTCTGTAGTGAAATGACTTGACATTAACTTCTTTTGAGATCTCTAATTTCAGTAAAAATAGTGGGTCAATAGAAAAGGGAAAGTAAAGGCTGCAACTTGGCAATAAGTAACTATTAATACCTTTGTTTTGCAAAGCTAACAGAAGTTTTGTTTTCCTTTGAAATTCTATATCCAGTCTGTGAAGGGATAAGAATCCAAAAGCTTTATACCTTCATTAAAAAAAAAATTATCGTGGGGTTGACTTCGCTAACTCAATAATTCAACAAAGTCTGTTTTTTTAAAAAATTAATATCCTTTTTCAACAACCAGAAGTTCCTTTTGTATCTTTGACTACTCAGTTGCTGTCTAATTTGATGCTTTCCCGTACATCGTGTTCTAAAATTGAGACCAAGTTATTTATCTTAATAGAACTAGCTGCTGCTGGGTTTTTTAGTTTGGTGGGTTTTTTTTTTTGGTTTTTTTTTCTGTAGTACACCTTTTGGTATTAGTGGCTCTTTTCTGAACTCCTTTTATCTGACAGTCTGTCACCATTAACTGTACTCATTTTTGAAATGCACCATGGGACTGCAATACTGCAGAAAGAGATTACCTCTAAAATAATGAAAACATGCTTATTTTCCCCAAAGGCTGACAATGAACAAACCCCAAATCTCATTAATAACTTCATGAATTGTTCTTTTCATAACTCTAATCCATTAAAAAAAAAAATCTGTCTAAATCTGTCTGGTATAGTTATTCTCCTTCAGTCTGCTTTTACTGAAAAAGAAGCCCATGGTTTCCTTGCAAACGTTGCCACAATATACATAGGGTAACTAAGTAAGAATTTGTAAAAGAGATGATAAAGCAATCAGAGGGGCTCAACATTCTCTCGTATTCAGACAGAGCAAGCCTGAGTAGATTGCATTTTTTAATCGCTTTTCTTCACTGTACATCAGTCCTGCCCTGGCATTATCTCTTCTCCAGATATTTAAAAAAAAAATAAAAAAAAAATCAGGGTTTTGTACATCTTTGGCATCTTCATAGTACTTAAGGCCATATGGTATAGGAATACTATAACTTTATTAAGAAATTGAGTTTCATTTCTTCAGTCAACTTTCTGATTTTATCTCACTGTGATGGATGACCTTATTTTCTGTTTCATTTATTTGTTGTGGGGTGGGGGGGAGGAAGAAAAAGATTTGTCTAACTGTAAAAGGCTAGGGTCAGAATGCTAAACATCCTTCCAGGACAGGGGTGGAAAAAAAGAAAAGAAAACAACAACAACCAAAAGGAAACTCTCTTGCAGAAAAAAAATAATGGAACTTGTTTATCTGAAGACAAAGATAAGATTTTGCATATGAATAAGATGATGCTTTCTTCCTTAAGGTTGTGGGTACATTATCGAAGAGCACTGAATTAACCTGCTATGTTTATAAACTGTGAAGGAGCAGACACTTACCAAGTTTACATATACTTTTAAAAAGGTGAACCCAACTGACTATTGACTGAATAGATACTTTCCTTTTAAGCTTCAGCTCTTTTCCCTAAATCTTACAGCTACTATGTAACCTTCCCCCCCCCCAAAAAAAAAAAAAAAAAACAAACAAAAAAAAAACCCAAAACCANAAAAAACAAACAAAAAAAAAACCCAAAACCACAAACCACCAAACAAACAAACAAAACACTCCAAAACAAGCCTGGATATTACTGAGCTAGATAGATCAAAATTGTTACAAAAAGGCCAGTATTTCATGTTCAAAACTGGACTTTTTGGCTTGCTCTAGACAGTATAATTGCTATTTACAGGTATGCAAAAAGCTGCTATTCATATGTGATATTTCTTTGTACCCAGTTTTAATTAACTTTGAGTCTGTACAGAAAAAGGAACTGAGGAAAGTACATTTATCCTTCCTTGGTTTAATTTGACTGGGGCTTCATTGCACTTTGTTGTGCGGGTTGACTAATGATAGGTTGGTACATGAGAAATGCAATCCAAACTCTATGAGATGTCTGGGAGTTCATTTTACCTGGAGAACTCCCACATGATGAACTGCCCTTACAATGGGGGATGATCCGTGTAATGGAAATGCGGACAAACTACACATTGCAAAGTTTAGCTTCTTTACTTTTCCTGAATTGAACTGCTTTAGGCAGCCTGATGAGTAGACAGAAAAGTGTTATTGGTCGTCGGATGTAAGGATGGAGGTATGCATGGGACTGCAGTAGAGAAGCATGCAATTTCGACGTTTTGGATTAGGTCAAAAAACAAAGAGAAGGTCATCATTGTTGAACTGGCAGATTTGCGTAGGAGACTTCAGAAGTGTATTCCAGAATTTAAAAAAAAAAAAGAAAAGTCGCTGCCAAATTAGCTTATAAAAGATTGATAAATGTAAATAACTCCAGAGATTCAATATCTGTCCTTGTAAGGTAGGGAACAAAGAGTTATTAAAACATTTCTTTGTTCTAAAGCACCAGCAAAAATTGTAGAATGCAGCAAGCTTTCTTCTGTTACCACACCATTAGTTTACAAAGGAGTGATTGCTTCCAATATCAGGATTTATCTGATTTAACAATAATTTTAAATGTTGCTTATCAATATCATACTACTTCTTTGCAAATTGCGTTCAGATACTTTTCCCAAAAATTACCTTGGGCATATCCCATGCTTTTTTTCAGCCCTAAAACTTTTTCCAGTGGAAAGGTAAAATAAAATTTAAAGTACTACTGTTTACTTGTCATTTGCCTGCACAAGTGGGATACAGAAGTGTTTTTCATGCTCCAAGGATTTTTTTCTGATGCTATTTTGCACGAGTCACTCGAACACTTTATGTCTTAGCCCTTTGCCCTTCTTTGTATGTGCTGATATAGCACAAAGATGGCCTGCATTTTTAAAACTAGCTTGGGAATAAAGTTAGAAACCTGTTAAGGATGTCTGAGCTACCTAAGGGGTTTTCTGAGCATTTCCCGCTAAGGTATAATCTCAGTGATTATTTTAGTCTATTTTGGGAATTTTATAATGTAAGAATGTAAAAAAATTACTAAATTATAGTGTGTCATCATTGCAGGCCATCATTGTTTCAGCCAGTCAATACTGTACAAAGCTGTGTGTGGTTGAATAGGAATTTGTATTTTTGGCTAAATAATATCTTCTAGAAGGGAATCAGTTTTGATCTGAATATGTCAAGAAAGATTGCAACATTTACACTGGCAGTCTGTTTCAGTGTCTGAACACTCCCATCCTTCAAGCTTCTATCTACTTTGAATTGTGTGATTTCATCTTGAATCATTTGTGAATCTTGGGTTTTTCAGTGTAATTTGAAGAATTTCTTCTTCATGTCTACCTGACGTTTTCTCATAACTAGGAACTCAAAGGCTTTACTTATGACTGTGCAATCCCAAAAGGAGGAGGAGGTAGAACTCATTTTTGTAATATTTTTATGTAAAAAAAAGATGTGTGAACATACTTAAAGTTTAAAGATAGACATTAGAGAAGTCAGAATATTCACTGTTCAGCACCTTTTTCTTATGATGGCAACACCAACCGCTTTTCAACTAGCTTTTCAACAACACAGCTGTTCTTAACATTTTTAAGCTAGGAGCAATAGAGCAGACTTGCATAATGACACTGAAGATCAGAAGCGCATCCTGTACCAAACATTTTAGGAATCTCATTAAACTGCAATTGAAGACGTAGCAGCTGCACACTGAAACAGATGTGCTTACTTGTCTGAAGAGTCCTGATCTTCTCTAGTGGAAAAGCTGGGAAAGCAACAACCTGTTGTGCTGCGGGATGTGAAGACATGAAATTTCTTGATAGCCTTTTTTTTTATTATTTTTTATTATAGAGTTGCGGGTACTGCGGAAAACCCTGTCCACAATGTACAGATCAAGACACTATGGAGGGACCTGTTAATGAATGGAAAAAATGCTACCACTAACTTGACTTTTTTGGAAGGTAACCTGTTGTGGGCTATCTCCAGTGTCTGTGCAGAGCGTGCTACTCTGGCACTCTCGGTTACGAAGTGCCTTTCACCCATGAGAACAATTGTAAGGCAGGGCACAATCCTTGTCCCCGTTAACTGCTGTGCTACGTCTGCTAGTGCTCTAAGTTCTGCAGTACCAAAAAAACCCCCTAATGTAAGATGTAAGAACGTATGCATGTAGGATACTTTCTTGTTAGCTTAGTCTTGAGAAAGTCCATGTGATGGACGTAATTCAGAGGCTACAAACAAGACTACTTTGCAGACTTCATGCGGTCTGATATAATGGTTTTCTTGTCCAGAATTTGCGATAGCTGTTAGTGAGTATGGAGGTCAGTTGCCCCTCAAAAGTATCTGAACGCATTTGCAGCTAAGAGCTCTCAAAAATACTTCAAAGTGTTTGCTGCCTGGTAGGAAGAAATCACATAGGAGGAAATTTCTTGCTCTTTTTTGCTGAGGAAAAATTGTTTCTTGTGCTGACCTCTCCCCAATGACACATTGATCTTTCACCTGCTGTGAAACTCCACTAGCAGATCTCATTAGTGAGATGAAAGGAATTTCATAGATATTCAGAAGTGTGATGAAATTAGCAAGCTTAACTAGTAGTCAACAGTCCTTGGTGCAATATTTCTTTAAAGCAGGAATTGACATAGTGTTAAAAACTGGCACAGAATTTACTTTTTCAAATTATTTTTAAGAAAACTGAAGGCTTAAGCAAGTGAGGCTGACACCTTTCACTTCCGTATCACTGGGCTGAATCCCATTCAGGCAGCAGTGAAAAGAATTCCGTCTTCGCAGTGGCTGTGTAGCAGCCAGGATTGAAGGAGCTGTTCGTAGTTGGGGGATGGTGGTAATAAGGGATACAGTCATTCTTAGCATCCTTACTGGCACTGTGTAAGGGCTTCATGCACTGAGCAGGAAAGTCAAACGGTGAATGTACAAAAGGAATGAGTGACACTGACCTCAAAAGTTTGTCCCTCCAAATCATTATTCTCTCTTATGCTTATTTTCTCATTATGCTCTGTCGCACTTGTTATAGACATAAATAATATGATTCCAACCTTGTAAGCTTTATCACAATAATGGAACTTAAAAGCACTTACTGTAAAATACAGTGAAGGGTAGATTTATTCCTATACCTTCAATCTTGTCTGTTAAGGATTTTATTAAGGGTGAAATCACTTGTATTAAGTTTGCAAATGCTCATTTAAGCAAAAGTTCTTTGCAAGAAATGTAGTAGTAATTTCTCTACAGGCTTTCTGAAATTATCTGAGTACTGGTTACACATTTGTAGTGTGACCTTTCTATAATAATTTGCAAGCTCCTAGAGAACAAGATTTATTATTTTTTGAGGGACTGCAATTGGAGCAGAATCTTTACTGATGTTAGCAGAAACGAAAAGCTGACCTGAATAGCCGTAAAATGCTTCAGGTTCCTTTAGAATGCCTTGCCAGGCAAGGCAAGGCAGGTGAGCTCTGTGCTGCTGTTGTCTGACCCTGCAAATGCCTGTAGTCATGTTATCAGAAGATGCTGTCTTCCTTCTTCAAGAGAGTCTGAAATTTTCTGCCTGAAGAAGTATATCGAGCCGTATTCTACTCAGATATTTCTCTAATGGTAAGGCAAATATAATCTCCTGTGGATTACTTACCTTTCCTTCACCTTGTAGTATGCATATTTGATGTAATGATACTGCATTTTCTTATTTTGATCGGTGAATTCACTCACCATTTATCAGTGTGGAGGGGATGCATACACATCACTGCTTCTGTTAAATGCTTGCAGATTGACATTACATTTTGTCTCAAAGTAAGTTTTCTTAATAGAGCAGAAAATATTTCTCTGGGAAATTGGAGAATTAGCTCCAAGAGGGGAAAGCAGCACGTCATGGCATCCTGTTGCAAACAGGGATTCCATCAAGATTACAGCTATGAAAAAAAACTGTTTTTTACTCTTTCAAGGTGCACATTAATCCATATACTCTTTGATTCACTTTCTCTTGTGTGTTTGTGTATATACGTACATACATATAAAATCTCAGCCTCAATTACTAATAGCCTTATGTACAGCTTCCAAACTCCACTCACATTCTAAAATAAGCAGGATAGTTTTTTCTATACTGTTTTGTGCATGTGCAGATTTAGGTTTTTGCGGGGGTTTTGGTTTTGTTTTTTTTTTTTTTAGAGATAAGGAAGGGCTCTGCTTCAGCTGAGCTTTAACTAGGCAATTTCTGAAATTAGACTTTCTGAATAATCTGGTATAAATTGAAAAGGATCTAAAATGTAGCAGCGTGTTTTCACTGATTTTCTGGTTTTTGACAGGTTACATAACTTCTTCCCTATTTTCCTCACTTAAAAAAAAAAAAATCAGGTTCAGATATTGTAAATTTTAATTAACCTGTACATAGTTCTTCAGGGCCAAACAACACAAAGCATTGCAGAAATATAAACACAACGGCTAGTAAAATAAACCTTTAGTAGTGGAATATGCCTCCATTGAAAACTTTCACTTATGCTATCCAGTGGTGGATACCAAAAGTCTTCTAACACCTAGCAAAGCCAGGTATTTCAGTGGGGATTTGTGCAAGTCCACCAATGAGCTTTCTGGTATGGATTCAGAAGGCCTAAATGTTGTCTAGCTTTCTGTGCTTAATGTTTTCTTTTTGGCTAGGGATCTCTTAGCACCTAAACAGTAGAAAATAGAAGGCAGAGGGAGTTAGATGACATACAGTTCACCTGTGTCTGTTCCATTGGATCTCTCCCTCCATGAGAGAAGCACAGCATTTAATGCAGAAAGAGTTCTTATTTTAGTATTTGAAGTGTGTTGCCTAAAAGAAATAGCAAAATTGTACAGATGATGAGAATTTAAGTTTTTCATTATCTTTGGAGCAGCTGGTCCCCGATGCTCTTTAGGAAGTATCTTACTCTTGACACACGGAACTCTAGCCTAGGAGTTAAAAACCCTCGTAAGTTAATGCTAGTTTACAGTACCAGATCCAGAAGTTTTCCCCTTGGGACCAAAATTGGAGTATCACGCTTATGGGTTTGGGTGTGGCAGAATTTTCAGTGACTACTACTTTGAACTACAGCCGGTCTTCAAAGCTGAAAAGACATAGTCCTTAAGGAGTTAATTTATTGCTATATGTGAAAATACCTAGAAAATATATAGATTGAAGTGTATAATCTGTTTTTAGTTAACCCAATTAAAGTATGGCAAGAAACCTTACTAAAATAGTTGAGAAAATGCATGAGATTAGATAATGTATCTGTAGATCCCAACAACCTCTTAATCTAAAAAACTTTGGAAGCTTCGTTTTAGCTGGCATATTTTGAATAGTATGAAATAACTCACTGGAGTCTTTAAAAAGATAACTTTTATGTAGCAAACAAACAAAAGAGACTTCCAGATATTCTTTTCTCTTAAGAAAGAGCAAAACTCAGTGGAAAAATAAAATTATGAAAACTCAGTTCAGATACAGCTGATGTCTGGATAAAAAAGATGCAATGAAGTATTACTCTGGAGATGCTATTATGTCCTTTGAGACAGTTTATCTACATTTCTCTTCTTCTCCTTCGTCCTCCCATTCCTTCTGGATTTGTGTTCAGAGCAGGGTTGTTCCAGCTTCATTCTTATAATTTGTTTTGAAGGGCAAAGTAGTCTGTGCTGGCACCCTTCCTGAGACAGTTCCTCTTCCGTGCTGGTTGCAGGAGTTAGAGGAGTGAGGTTAAAGCAGAAAATATAACTGAACTGAGCCATGACTTTTCTAGTGAAAGTGAGTGTTAAAATCCCCTACACACTGCGGGTTAAGGAATTGGAAAAAAACACACCATGATCCTATGTGAAAGTACTTTCAGCATTTCTGATTCATTTGGTGTCCTCCCTTCTTCCTCAAGGAGTCGGGGTAACTGAGTATTGCCCTCCGGTACTTGGCATCCGTCAGTCAGGACCTCACAAGGCGCCATTTTAGAGCATGAGAAACAGTACTAGACAGAATTCACTCTGATGCAGTTAGGAATACATGGGTTTTTTTTTTTTTTTTTTTTTTTAAAGATTAAATTTACAGCTCCATTGTAGGACCCTTTCATGACATCTCTGAACTGGCATCATTACTGACATTGAGGCAAATCGGGCTGCTAATCCTGTAAATAGCTTAATGACACTCATGCATGAAGTTGGGTTTGTGCACATGTGTTGGAAAGCCTTCAGCCCTGGCTGACTGCCATGTTCATTCATTCTGGATGTAATTAACATGACTCATCAGCATTTCCTGATTATGGATACTCTGCAGCCTCAGATTTTCTCTCTCTTCAAGTTAGGCTTCTAGTGCTGAAATCCTAGCACCAACCTATAAAGTGAATCAAAGGAGATTTTTTTTAACCGTTTCAATTCACAGGTTACAAAATTTTCGCCAGAAGAGGCTCACCTGGCACGTCCATGCTGTGGCCAGCAAGCTGGAGCGATATGTCACCGCCGAATGCCAATGGGAGGTTACAGAACTGAACTTTGTTTCTTGTAGTAGAAGAGTATCAATATTGATGCAAAGAATGTTACTGTTAATTACTACAGCGTATACACGTACCTTATGTCATTACAAACTTGCCAGGTTCTTTAATTTTTTGAAAGATCTACAGTTTATAATCACAATTTAGGTAATATCCTGCAACTTTTTTCCATAAATACAGCTCCCATGCATCCATACTGGACCTTGTGATGAAGTCTTATTGTCACAGTCTTGCTTACTTATACTGCCATTCCATTTAAAAATTTCATTAGTACTGTCAGTTTATACTGACAGTTTATACTGTCAGTATAAAAATTACAGTACTAATTTTCAATAGAATTTAAATAGATTTACCAGACAGCAGTATTTTCATTGGGTTATTATTCATTTTTATTAATAATGGAAAAAAACATCTAATGTTGCAGTGCTGCTGAAAATAGTGTAATGGTTAACTATTGCAATCCAAAGCAATATATTGATAAAACAGATTTTCTGGTTAAAGGATATACCTGCATAATCTCACGTAAAAATGAAGGAAGAATATTTGCTTCATGGCTCTTTCATCTTGAGGAATTTTGCATAAATTAAATTTGTAGCTAACGGGAATACGTTTTGGGTAGTTGTGGGTTCTAAATTGCTCGGAAGTTTGCTTAGAGGAATGTGATTTGTATTGTTAGTTTTAGATATGGTTAAGCTCAAAGATGTTTACACAGACAACAATTTCATTTTTCCAGAAGAACAACTTTAGTGGTATTCATTTGCTGGAATTAAACTGCATTTGTTATTCCTGTGAAGCAGAACTTTTGACCTCTGATGCATGGCCCTCAGGATTCATGGAACCTGTCATATGAGCTAAGCTGTTCTCTTCCAATGCAATGTTTGTATTGTGCCTCGGGACAGAATGAGACCTAACCTGCAGGAAGACGTGATGAGCTGCATAAATGTCACATGCTTTGAGGAAAGGTGAATTAAAACTAAACACATTATTTTTCTGCTGGGAAAAGCAGTAAACTTATACAGGTAAAGAAGCAAAAGGGAGGACTGAGGGACAGTAGAAGTTTCCTGAGATTGGATGTACATTCATGGTCATGCATGACAAATGTCTTCTTTAAAAGCATGGGATAAATTATTCTAGTCCGTGTTCTCCAACAGTCCGAAGTTCCTTCCTACCACGGCTCATTCACCATTTAGCCCCTGTTTGTTTTCCGTGTGAGAAATGTTGCTTCTTTTTCCTTCTAAATCTCTGATTCTGCACCCACTGAAATGTGTCTCATTCCCCCACAGTTCATTGCCAGCATTAGTGGATTTGGGATGGACTTGCGTCTTTGCAAGAGCGAGGTCATGCCTGTGATAAATTAGCTTTGTGACAGTGATAAATTAGCTTCGTGATAGTATTCCCAACCATCCTAAGAAAAGATACGGTGGAGAACTTAACTGCCGATTCAAACAAATGCCCTGTTGTTGAGTGTTACTTCGTAGGAGTGTTTATAAGGCATATTAAATTTAACTTGTAGCAAGCTGAAAGGGAAAAGGCAGAATGAACATCAACAGAAAGTGCAG
The DNA here is from genome assembly GCA_013400535.1 of Scopus umbretta. Classification (NCBI taxonomy): domain Eukaryota; kingdom Metazoa; phylum Chordata; class Aves; order Pelecaniformes; family Scopidae; genus Scopus; species Scopus umbretta. The sequence goes on along the minus strand of VZTL01045733.1, from coordinate 3,062 downwards.
GAGACTACTTTGATTGCAGGCTGGAAAGGAAGTGACTCGGGATGCTGTGAGGAAAGTGAAGCGTGTAAATGAGAAAAGGTGCATATGCAACCAGAGAGAAGTTCTTCAAGACTTAATCTGTGCTAAATGCTCTTTCTCTGTAGCTATCATTTTCCATGTATACTTTTTTAGGCATATTCCATAGTCCAGAAACATCACAGAGAATGTAAAGTCTCCCACACATGATGTTCTTGGACTTAAACTAATATTAGTTCTAGTAATTGAAATGAATACTTGGAATCTACTTCAAATGCTTTTATTCTTTTTCCAAACTGTGAGCTTATTTTCCTTCATGGGGAACATCTTCAAGCAAGCCAAGGGAACTTTGAGGTACTGATATTTGAGGCACTAGTATTAGATGAAAGTGGAATATGTGACTGATTCCTGCAGACAGACCAAGATTCTGAGGGTTTTTGAGTCTCTCAAACTATACTTTAGATTGCAGAACCAGTCTGGAGTTTGCAAATTACTTTTCTTCAGCTATGTTAGTTGGCATAAAAGTTACCAAGTGAAAGATAAGGTAATAAAAACATGGTAAAGAGACTTTGTCATGTCTTAATGATAAAATTGCTACCTTGCATTTAACATCACTTAACCTGGATTTTTCAGTTCTCTATTTACAGAATTAGGGTGCTGTGTTGCTGTATAAGTCAGGTGAGTATTTAAAGATAGAGAATAAGTAGAAAAGATTTTCTGACATCAACAGAAAAAAAGTACTGAGTAGACAAGGATAACTCGTAGGCAGAATGCTGTTTCTCTATCCTGCAAGTTTTCCCAGCAATTACTTCAAGTGACATTTTGTCATGGAATTTTAATTGAAGTAGTTATTCTTCAAATCTTTAAAAAATCATAGATAAAAATTAATTGTATCTTATCACCCTACTAACTCTTATCTTGATTAGCTAAACACCACATACTTAGACAACAGGGGCGGTCTCTTTTATACCTATTTGAAAATATCCAGTTCTTAAAATGCCTGATTAATTCTATAGGCACTCAAACTTCTGCCTTTGTTTATGTCCCCAGCAGTCTGTATTTCAGCAAGGTGGAGCAGTTTGACAGATATGTTCCAGCTCGGTCCCTTTGGGATCCTTGCATGAGTCATCTCTGCTTTCCTTCGTCAATCCCTCTCTTCTTGCTCAGAGTAGGTCCAGCAAATCAATAAATAAATGAGCTTCTCAGAAAACAGCTTTGTGCTAACTGCTTTCCTTGAAGTGAATAATTGGAAGAAGAGGACCTAGTGGGGATACTCTTCCAGAGACTGCTGTTTACTCCTTCAGAAAGTGGAAAAGTTGGGTTTTATGGCAGCCTCACCAGCTAGAATCACAGAAGGGTTGAGGTTGGAACAGACCTCTCGAGGTCATCTTGTCCAACTCCTGCTCAAGCAGGGTCATCTAGAACCCAGGATCATGTCCAGATGGGCCAGCTGTGATGGACACCACACACCCAGGGGAGCTGGATATTCGTGTCTGACTGCTCAGTGTGTCTGGATCCTGGCTGGCAGTCCAGCTCCTATGCTTAATGGTCCCAGCCCAGGCTCAGACCTCTATAGTGTCAGATGTCCCCCTCAGAAAGGGCTATTATTTTCACTACTGCTTTCTAGTTTAGATGCTCAGCGTAAGCCGCCAATGGTCTCATTGGTCCCATCACCCCAGGCCAACATCTTTGACTCTTTCTGTGTCCAAAGCCCATTAGCTGTTGTTAGCTGGGTTGCTATCACCGTAACTGGGTTACACAGTTTGAGCTGCCTCATTTCCTTTCTGTGCCTACCTAAGGCAACCCAAGGCAAGGCAGAAGTAGTCCAGAGGTTTTGGGTTGTCTGCTCTTGGTTTGTTTTCCCAGCAAATAAGAGAATCATCTGAGTTAGAGCTGGGCAGACGTAATCTAGGTCTCATTTATCTGAGTGGTGCTTTCAGGCAGGCCTTGCTCCATGATAAACAACTGAAAATCTCAGGTAGAAATTCACTGGAAAACTGCTGTTTCTTCAGCTGAGTATTGCTGTGGATGACCTTCCTAATGTGAAAATATTTAAAGTTCAGATTTTGTAGATAAAGTGGCAAGAACCAAATAAATAACGAGGCTTCCCTAAGGAAAGAGAACTGAGTAATTTTCAACAGCAATGTTCTCAATGGCAGTATGTTTTTAACAATAAATTCTGAGGTTTTTTTGTGGCTGTAGGGGTTGGAAAATTTTTCACATTTCATATAACCTCATAGTCTGTTCCAACACCCCCATTTGTATTTAAAGTTTCATGTTTATCCATGCTTTTGTTACTATACTATCTCCTGAACATCAGCTGAGTTGGCTGATCTTTTTCAGCCCAGCAAGATGACTAATTCATTGTGTAATACAAAGTGAGTTCATATTTGAGTAATAAAGAAATATCTGTACCTTACTGTTAAGTAACATTGAATTTTATCCAAAAAAAACTGTTTCAAGTGCTGAGGAGTGGAACAAACTGAATTGGGGAAGTTGATTGTGCCAAAAATTCATGTGATTCCACTCAGTCAGCTTTTCCAGCTTAAAACATGTTTTCTAAGTTTTCATGGTTTTAACCTTTTAATTGTAGACAAACTTTGCCATCTCAGTGCAGTTGCAGGTTTTTTTTTAATTATTCAATTTCAACAGAACTAAACCACATTTGTATTTTAATTTTAGCCAGAACACGTATAATATGAACATGATAGAAATAAGTATATTTTTGAAGTCCTTTCAAAGAAACATGGGAGATAATGAATTATTTCTTTCTCATAGAGTAAGCTTTGATCATTTTGCTGCTGGTTATTTTGGGCTCACAGGTCATAGAATCATAGAATCATTAAGGTTGGAAAAGATCTCTGAGATCATCTAGTCCAGCTGTCATGGAATCACAGAACCACAGAATGGTTTGGGTCGGAAGGGACTTTCAAAGATCATCTAGTTCCAACTCCCTGCCATGGGCAGGGGCATCTTCCACTAGATCGGGTTGCTGAAAGCCCCATCTAACCTGAATTAGAACATTTCCAACGATGGGGCATCCACAA